>OMLB01063278.1:0-33588 GCA_900302555.1 Myripristis jacobus | reverse complement strand
AACAGAGCGTACTTGCCTTTTTTGCTGAACTAATTATGTAGAATACATAACATTCCTGTGTTTTTGCCATTGACCCCTACATGTTTCACTTGTAAAGCCAGAAAAGGGGCAGTATGCCTACCTCCATGTTCATAAAAAACTAAATGAAAAGCTAAAAAAGCTAAACTCATTAGAAAATCCAACTTTATTTATGTAGTATTTTTCAAAACGGAACTTAAGGACTTAATAGGGATTTAAAAGAAACAGAAGAAGAGGAAAAATAGGGGGAAAAAAACATGCAAGTTGAAATATGAAAAAGCCTCTTTATACAAATGGGTTTGGGGAAGTGATTTAAGGGATGACACTGATTTAGCCAGTGTAAGCTCCTCAGACAGGGCAATCCAAAGCCCAGTCCGGAAACCAAAAGCCAAGTCACATTTTTTTCTTCAGCCAAGATAAAGAGATCAAGCCTCTTTTGGCCAGCAGGCGAACTAGGCATACCAGCACAGCCTCTGTTTAATTTTTGCTGCCGCTTTGTGGCTTATCTACTGGAGTGCCACGGCTAGCATCTCTCTTTTAAGCCCAAGTCATGGATGATCCGCTGCTAGATGAGCTTTAAGACATCAAGCCTCCGAGATAAACCTCCTCCTGATAAAGCTCCAAAAGGAAATCAAGGCTAGAAAAGTGGATGCAACATTGAAATGGGAAATATGACAGTATCTCCCTCCTGCCAGCCAATGCAAACTCCAAGTGGAAAACAAAACAAAAAAAAAGCTCCAGGGCTTGATCAACACATCTGGTTCAGGATACGATTCTGTAAGTGCATGGGAATAATTCAACATATGAATGACAACCAACTCCATTCATGGAAAGAAGAACTCACGTTAATACATTTTCCCCGGTCCTGAAGGGTCTACAGAAACCGTCTCCATCAGGTGGTCCCCCTAAACATCACTGCCCCTACTGTAAATCTAACTCAACCACTTGTGTAGGCTGCTGGATATACAGCTATCCATGCTGGCGATTTATGCAGTCCTCCTACTAGGAGGGAAGGTCAAACTTCTGGTGGTCCCACAGGGTCTACAGCTAAGGCTCCTGACCCTCGCCCACCTCATCTCCTTGCCAGTGTCCATCATCATTCTCCTTGGTAATCATAGCTCCAAGCTTGGATAAAAATATAACTTCTCCCAAAGTGAACACCATGTGCTGTCCTAGAGCCCTGGTCCTAGACAGCAACCACCAGTTTCCCTGAGTACTATGAGAGAGAGCTTGCTGTAAGGAACATTGTGGTTCATGTAGGGTCTAATGACATAAAACTGGCTGGCTCAGAGAAGCTCAAAGATGATTTTAGAAGTCTTATTACTGCCGTCAAAGAATCTGGCAGGCAGCCTGTCATTTCATGCCCCTGCCTTACCCACTCAGTGGTTGCTTTAACTTTAGACGGCTTGGTCAGTTACACACTTGGCTCAAAGGCTAGAGTAACTTCATCCATATCCCTTTTGTAGACAATTTGACTTCCTTTTGGAATATACTCTTTTTACAGCTGATGGCACACACACCATTGAATGTGGTTTGAAACTTCTAGTAGCAAATATGGAGCTAACTTTTAACAGCATCTGAAGATGTGCTTGACTCAGCCCTACTAAGGCTTCATCTACTGTGGTAGTTTTAAAAGACAGAGAGTTTCAGTGAACTCCTTTGTTATCCAGTGTGCATCCAGATGTATTTAACAACCCTAGTCGTTTAATAGAGACATTTTTCTGAACCTGCATTTATTGGTGATTTTTGAGGGTAAATTGATGAACTTGAGCTGCCTGTTGAAACAAAGTGTTCCAGTTGTTTTCCCATTGGATTTGCAAAAGTGGGAAAAAAAACCCAAAACAAACGAAAATGTTCAGCATTGCTTGCTGCTTCACTGTGCTTTCCCTCTGATTGTCAAGGCTACAGTGGCTCTTGTAAGATCACTTTCATACAAGTGTTTCACTCTGAATGGTTTACTACATTTGTGAAACTGGATGTTTTATGTTTGACTGAGACCTGGTTCAGGCCTCTTGAGCAAAGCCACTTGGTTGAACTTTGTCCTCCTGATTATGAATTTTCCAGCTCCCCTAAGGCTACCTACTTTGATGGAGGTCTCGAGGTTGTTTTCAAAAACCTTTTTGATGTCCCTTCCCTATTGGTGATTTTTCTTGCTTTGAAATGCTAATGCTAAAGCTTATGTACTTTGAACCTTTCCTTTGTATGGTAGTCTCTCCCCTGCCTCCCACCCACCAAAACCGAGTTTCAAGTTTCTTGTCAGAGTTTTCCTGAGTGTTTAGCTTTAGTGGCATTGAACACTACAACCCTATTATTGCAGGTGAATTTGCAGATCACTGCTCATACTAGTGGGTCTGATCCTTCAGCTGCCAACTTAAACTCTCCTCTATTTATTTGCTGATAAACTTGAGGGTTTTAAATTCAGCATCCTAGACTCTGTTGTTTATACTGAAATTCCCTGCCTTTGTTCAGGCACTTTACTCTGAATTCTTTGCAAGACCTTACAGATATTTTACCAAATATGAGATCAGTCCACCATGCAGACCCACCCATTTCCTTAAAGACTGGGGCTGTTGGTGTCAGTATTGTAAAAAGCTCCTTGACAGCTGGTTGCATCCTTTTGGGATGGCAATATCCACCACTTTTCTACCATCCTTAACAACTGTTTATTTCTAAGATATCTTTCTCTCAAAGATTGTGAAAAAATAGTTTTAAAACACCTTTCCATGATTATGGAGAGAAATCATTTTTGAGGGGTACAAAATTTCAGTGAGGTTAATGTCAGCACCAAAGCACTGAAACTGCCCTGCTTGAGGTTATTAATAATTTTCTGATCAACACAGATGCAGGTTGGTGCCCTGTGCTACTGCTACATGACCCAAATGCACCACTAATTATGATATTCTGATTAAAGACCTACTAACCCACCAAGGCAGTGGGTTAATATCTCTGAGGCTGCCTGGAAATGGATGTTATCTTTCCCCTTAGATTGAACGTTTTCACCCTTCACACTGGTGACCATGTTTCTTCTAGTTTTTTAGTTCCATATGGTGTACCTCAAGGCTCAGTTTCAGGTCCAACTACATTCTTACTCTGTACGTTACCACTTTGCCCCCTCTCTTGCCATCATGGCATTGCCTCCCACTGATGCACATATTTGTGCTCAGCTAGATCTTTCAGTAAAGCCTAGCAATCACGCCAAAATGGGTGTAAAGTGGTCACTTTTCTTGGTCTTGATGAAAACCCTGCTGTAGCATTCTGCACCACTTGGAGCTTGGACGTTGTCTCCTGGTTAAAGCACATAAATAATGCACTTCAGTAGTCAGGACAGACATTTCTGTATAAGAAGAATACATAAATGTCACTGAGAGACAAGAACAGTATAATCTTGGTAGTTTTCCTTAGCATAACCCAGCTTTTTGTAAAGTTTGAGGCATTAAGTTTGTGATTTGTTCTGGAAATTGCATTGATTGCTAGTGATACGAGTGATATGAGCATAAGGTTTGTCAGACTTCATCTATACAACGTTATAAAGCATCCAGAAAGTGAGATTATCTGCCCTTACTATACATAGCTATATACAATACATGATGATATACACCACACTGATAATTGTCAGCAAATCTCTACATCGGTTTATTAATTATTTGCATGATGATACAGATGATACATTGTGCAAAATGTGCAGACATATTCTACAGCTTGTGAAAATTCATATAGGTGTCGGAAAGTGGAATGTGTATTGTAATAGACTGCAGTGCAAGTGAGTTCAACTTGCAAAGGGCATGCATCAGTGAAAACCCCAGAGTAATACCCTCTGCAAAGCACCAATGACTGTTTAGGGAGCTCAAGGGATCCGTATTCTCCCCGACCACGCTGTGCCCGATGGCATGCAAAATCTCATGAAATTTTTTTTCAGTCCGTCTTGTAATTCTACTGTGCTGATCACAGCTCTGAGTAATTGGTGTGTGACCACTAAATAAGCAGCTAATATGTTTCATCATTATGTACCAAAGATAGAAATAAGAAAAAAATTAAAAGGAAAATGATTGAAATGGCAGAGGGTTAGAGGAGTCAGTGAAGACTAAAAATGACTGGTGAAAGACCGACTTTGCATGACAAGATTGCCTATTACCCCGGCCTGATTTAGCTGTCCGCTAATCATTCTTATTCAACCATTCAACTCATCCTCAATAATTCAATGGCCTGCTGACATCAAATGTACCTTCTGCAAGATTCAAATACAGTGAGGCAGCTGTCAAATACTGAGTTTCATTTGTTTGCATATTATCCCCGACAATGTTCCGAAAATCCCGAGGGAATGTGTTGGGAAAAAAATGTCTCCCTTTTTAAAGCTATCTGTCGAATGTAACGCCGATTTAGTTTGCCGTGCGTTTGATGCACAGCCCAAGACACAAAGAAGGAGGCTATTCATTGTGTGGTGTGATAATGGTTTGGAAATTTCCCTGGACAATCACAAAACCGTGTGGACAAAAATGGGTGATTACAGGTAGGCAAGAAGGACACAGTGATAGGCATGGTAAATTACAGCACTTATATTTACAAGGATACTTATGTGAACCGAATATCGTCGGATTCTCTTTAATGCCAGGCTTCAACCTGTGATTGCACATTAGCTTGACTGATTGGTGCTCTTTGGCATTGTAATTACCTAAGTGTCTTGAATGGTAATTCACACAGGCAGGGGGCAGTCTTTGTCTCAATTAGCCTGTTCTGTTTCATCTGTTCTGTTCTCCAAACACACCTCAGCAGCACTGAGACTGACATTTGTCCTATATACAGCTGGTGGGTCTATCCTGTCCTTGACACAACAGACAAATGTCACCGCATGGAAAGGAAGCATTAAAAAGCTTTCTTTGAAGTCAAAAAACATTCTTTTGAAGTCTGACATTGCTTTACTGTCGCATATGTGATCTGCAAACGAATAGCATATCCTTTTGATGAGGAAATTCAGCATAAACATCTGCTGCCTTTCTATGAAAGCCGCCTCTCTGATAAGGATTTGATAGCTGACAGCTTTTGATAACTCACTTATGCCAATTTGTCGTTTTTGTCACCAGTGTTTATTTCTCTTGTTCCTATTAATGCTCAGTCTGGGCAAGGCTGAAAGCCGGAGCCCGGGCTTTGTTGTCAAAAATTATCAAAAGTGTGTATTTTCTATAGCTTATTTCCCATTTAACAGTTTTTTTAATTAATTCAAAAGAGCAAATCACAGTCAAACAGTCCCTAGATTCAGATAAGCGAGGAGAGGCTACCATGATATTCCATAGATTTTATTCACATTGTTAGAGGTCTTTGCTCTCTGTGTGTCCACTTCATCATGTTCCAGTCCACCACAAGCTGTAAACTGCTATAAAAGCCCAGAGAGGGTAAGAGGCAGAGCTGACATCATGACAGGGCACTGGAGTGTCAAAGAGGCAGGCAGCACTACAGGCAAGGTCTGCCAGTGGTGAATGAGGATTTTGGTGACACATAGGTCAGGGCAAAGTTACAAATGGCTCGCTCGCCCTCCGTGCAACACTACCAGAGAAAAAAGAGCATCAACAGCAGGGATTGTGCATTTAAAGCTGCTTTAGGCGAGGTTTTGGTGTAAAAATACACTCATCTCACCAGCCCAAACCGCAAGGTTAGCATACAGCAGAGAAAATAACCCGTCCTCTCTCACTGTAAAATTGTAAAATGTATATTACCATCTTAGTAATCACAATCTTTATTGGATTTTTTTTTTCACTCCTGCTGTGTAACTGTGCTGTAAATGCTACCACAATGTAGTGTGTTTTTAAATATTGTACATATTGTATTATTTTGTTGTTCTAGGATGCCCATCAACATCTGGCAAAGGGACTGCCGATCAAACTAACCCAGCAAACTCAGCATATTTAAATTTTTTTATTTTTTTCATGTTGATTAATGTACATTGTCCCGTCTTAAATAACATATAAGTTTAAACTTTGTAGATTTGCTTCATGGTAAATGACTATTCAAATGTTTAAATATCTACTATATAAAATGGATGTGGAGTCGAGGCTTGTTAGATTTGGAGCCAGTTAAATTCCAGGTAGCTGATGAAATCCAGCTGAAATACACAGTAAACAACACATAATTTAACATTCACTAGATATATGTGCCCACCACTCGCATATGGTAAACATTTAGTCATGAATTGCTGATGAAATCCTGAAATATTTTCGTACTCATAATGCTGGCAATTACACCCCCCTTCGAACTGTGAAACAAAATCTAGATTCAGATAAGGTGAGAAATTTCTGGATAACAAACAAACAGGATCGAGATTGAAACGGGGGAAAGCGGAGTTGCAATATAACCGACTCACACGCTTTCTGACACCTGGACACTTTGATGTCCTAAAATTATGGTGTTTTCCGTGGTGCCTTCAAATTGCAAAATGGTAGCCAGCGCATCCCTGTGCTCATTTGGAAATTGCTGCAGATACATTCTGAACTCACAGCCGCCCACGCTGCTGTTGGATATTGTCAGTATTGGCACCATCTGGCATAAAGTGAAGCACTCAAGAAATATGGTTGCTGCATAGATGTCTAACTGCCAAGGGCAACCTGGGGCAAGTGTTTCGCAGTTGAAGATATGTTTACAGTGGATAATAAATTGGCATGGGGCCAGGGATCTGACAATCCACCTAAGGCCACAGGGAGGATCGTGTAAAAGGCGATGCAGTGAGATGTTGAGGTGTAATCACTAAGCATTCATGTGTCAAAGGGCAACCGGAAAATCCTGTCCAACAAGCCCTCCTTAGACCACAGGCCATGGCTTTTTTTTTTTTTACTCGGCTGAAAAAAAAAAACGATTATTTGAAGGTAGAGAAAGGCTATGAGATGGTCGGGGCCATGTTTGTGATTTCCCCGTACTATAGCTTTCTGTGTCTCGTACAGCTGCCAAGTCATTTTGTGTTGATGGTTCCTTCTAATGTCAAATTGAACCCCAAGTGAGCAGGCTTGAAAAATTTGCATGCTAGGTATCATCTATTACCCTAAGTCACAATCCCCCATAAAACTCGCTGCCTCCCCTCCCTTTGCCCCCTGTGCAGGTGACAAGCTAAAAATGAGAGATAGCTCCATTCGCTTCCTATAGCTAATTGGATTAGTGCTTAAGGCACTACAATAACGGCTGAATTTAGAGCGGCAGGCAGAGAGAATGGGGGAGTGGGGAGCTGAGTGGTAGAGCCAATTTTCCAGTGAAATGAGCTTTGCTCCAGGTGAAGAGTAAACTCCTGCAGAGAAAGAGAGAAGCTCTGTGTTGGAAAATTTTATGCTACCAGACACAGTAATATTGTGTCACAGAATATTACAGCCAGTGCATTACAAATAGGGCTACACAGTTATAAATGACACATGTTTACACCCTCTTCACAATGCAGCAGATTAATTACACATAATGATAGTAGAGGATTGTGTCTGGGTAATGGGAAAATCGCGGTCAGAGTCTGCTATGGCCAGCCATTAATATATGGAGTAACCATTTAACATCATGGGATGACCTGATAATAAGAGTCTGACTGCCGACACTGATATCACTATTTGAGAGTTTAAAAAAAAAAGTCCAGTAATGATGCATTGGATGTATTGATTTTTTTAAAACATAAAAACACACGTATGATGCAACAAATGGCAAAATTTGGTAATCAAATCGCTGCACTAAATATGTGTACAGGAGGCTTGATATTTTAAAATTGAACAATAAACTTCATAACACAAGCCACACCACCATCTGTTCAGCTGTGACTCACTGCCCTGCCGACTCACTGCTATGCAAAGCCTGAGGGACAAACAGTGTAATGATAACACTGTTTTTTAAATTATCTTCAGTGCTTTTTTTTTTTTTCTGAAATATGTGCTGTCTTTTTTGTATATCAGCCAACATATATGACAATCTCCATGTATCTACGATGAGCCAATATTGGCCAACAATGCCATCTAGCCTTTATATCAGTCAGACTTTACCAATAATACACGCAGGAGTGCTGGACATTAATTATTTTACTTCTTTGTCAGTGCAGCCTGCTGTCACAATGTGAGCACCTTTCTTAGAAGTGCTTTCGGCCACCCTTATTACTCTGTCTGACTAAGTGGCTTCTCCAGCCCTCCTGCAGCCTGGCAGCCTGCCTTGGCAGTGATCAGAGCAGAGCGACTGAGGCAGGGAGAAAAGAAGTACATAATGATGGGAAATTACACAAGAAGTCCATTCAAATTCTTGAAAATGTCTTAATTAACCTATTGGTATGGAATGTCCTCACCCTCAAACAGCTTTCTTTAAGAGCCCTTACGCCCGTAGCTGAATTCATTATATTTCACCTTACCGCACCATTTCTCTGTCTAAAGTTTTGTCGCCAGTTCTCTGCAGGAACTACATAATGAGCTGTGTTTTTAGTTGCGGCTCATCAGTTTTCACATCTGCTTTGAAATGCAGACATATAGAATCAAGGTATCAACCAAACATCAAGAGCATCCCTCTTCTCCTGGGTGGATCACATGTTCACTTTTCTCATAATTAAGAGACCTAAATTCACGACTTAAAGCTGCATTAGGCAATTTTGCATATTGGCAGCTGCAAATGGCAACAAGAACTGTTGACAAAATTTGAACGTCAGCACTCAGAAATCAAGGAAGGAAACCAAAGTGCTGAAAGAGGTGAAAGATCTCACGATGATAAATCCATTGTTAGATGTATTTTGTATTTTGTAGGTGTATTTTTTTTTATTTTATTTATTTTTTGTAGTAGTAGTAGTAGTAGAAGTAGTAGTTGTATTAGTATTTTCAATTTGTCACTTCATGTGGGTAGAGAGGTGTCCAGAGCTGACACCAGAATTTTATTTGAGCAAATCTATGGCATCTTCTCTTCTGCAGCCCCAAGGCAATTTAGGCAGAGAAGACATGTATTTTTATATCAGGATCTTGCCTGGTGCAGCTGTACAGGGAACATTTGGTGTGTCTCCTGCTTGAGCTGTAGTGGCAGTGGTTGTAGCTGCTGCAGATATGAAACCGGATTATTTCAAGATCACAATGGATGAATTGAAGCTCTCATTCCCATACACACACACTGTTGTGCTCATGTAGTTATGAGAAACAGTCTCAAACAAATGCATCAGTATTCAGACATGTGGCGCTCAAGTCCAGGACTCAGACTTGAGATAGACTCTGACCTTTTTTTGTGACTCATGACTCGACTCGGACTCGTGTGTTAACTGCCTTTGGACTCTGAGGCGGTAGTTAAAGAACTCAAACTTTCTTTCCTTTTGTCTTTTTTTTGTCATACAGAGGTGTAGAGACTTACTTCACCTCATTACTATCCCCGCTAATGTCATTTGAGAAGTGTTTGTGCTATTAGAGCTTGTTGAACACATCATATTGTCTCCTCTGTCTGCCAAATTTGCACTATTTGTTTCTATCAATAGACTTTGAAGGACATTCAGTTAATAAATGATATAGCTGTCAGTTTGTTTGTTTTTTTTTAATGTATGTCAGCTCTTTCCCTGTTGCAGAGCAGCTCAGAGCCCAAGCTGAGACTCAACTCACACATGGACGGGTGATTTAAGCTCAGGCAGGCGACATGGACTGGACTCCTGTATTTTAGATGTTCCATATTCCCATTACTGCCAGCCTTGAAAGTCCAGAAACAGGGAGATTTCTGAGAGTAGAGTGTTTTGTCTATGTGCGTGCGTGTGTGTGTGTGTGCGTGTGTGTCTTCAGGAAAATCCATTTACTGTGTAGGTCCTTTATGAATGAAAAATGAATAAACAAGAGGGGAATTAATCTCACACATTCCTGATTAACTGATTATAATTATCAAATTATCGAGGCCCGTGCGTGTGCCACATGGGAGCAGATCTAAACCAATGAAGTTGTTTTCTGCTACTATAACGAGCTGTCTGGATCTCACACCGCTACCTGCAGTTTACCAAGACCATGAGCACGACTCAGAATTTATTTTCATCCATTCATAACTTTCATTTAAACAGAGAAGGCCTTGAGAGCAAGCTCAGGTCACTTTTAAAATTACAACATGTATAAAACTTTTGATTTTGTCCAAACCAAATAATATATTGAATCATCCAAATCACAGGTGAAATAGAAGTGCTTGGCCTAATGATGTTTTCAGTGAAAACGCCAGTGAGGTAACCATAGAGACAGTATTTTTGGTGCAGCATGTTTTATGGCGGTTCAGCAACAACAGTAATAGTGTAGGTCCAAGATTTATTATTTTTTTCTTCTTGTTACTGTTTGTAACAAATATAGAAAATGGGTAGATTGTGAAAGCTGGGAATCAAACTACAGGAGAAAATTGGAATAAATGAAACTCTGGGTGAAATGGAAATCGGGAGGCTTGACAAGTGAGCGTTTACCTATAGGCTTTCAGGCTATAAATAATTGCGACAGTCAACCTGGCAGCAAACGAGGGGGTGAAATCAATTAGAGGCACAGTATTTAAAACATGACACGGGATGGGAATATTGCTGAGATGCAGCGGAGAGGACTAGGACATATCCGGCCATTCCGCGGCGGTGATTTATCTGCTGAGAGTCTCGATTGAACACTTCTGTGCTGATTTGTGGATGTTCTTCATGCCCCACCCACCCACATCAATATGGGTGTCAGAGCTACGGCCTTAAATTACTGTTAGATGCTCATTATGGAGTAAAGCTCAATAGAATTGGGGGTGTTAGTATAGCTTGTGTGTGTCTGCGTGCAAGCGTGTGTGCATGTGTGTGTGTGTGTGTATGTGTGTGTGTGTGGTGCACCTGTGCATGCATCTTCTTGAAGTGACTGCCAATAAACACCAAGGCCATGAGGCAGTTTGAGTTACAGAGGTTTAATGAACCAGAGGCATCATCATCTCTCTCTTTCGCCCTGTCTCTCTATTGTTCTTTCTTTGACACACACACACACTAACACACACACACACACACACACAGGAAACCACAGATCAGAAGTAAAAGACTAAACTCTCCTTGAGGCTTCCTGATACCATGATCTCCTCTCTCTCAGCGGTACAATGTATACAGAGTTACATGGCAAATCATTTTGCAGCGCAGGTAAAACATGAAATAATATTTCCACAATGGGACGATCAAAGGCCAGAAAAAGCAATAAAAGAAGTGTGTCTATCCATCAACGGGCTGCTGAACAACTACAATGATCTCAGTCTCAGGTGTAATGGATGCCTGACAGAGAATCTCTCCTCTGTAAATCACATGACTGCTCTCTTATTTCCTGGATGACTGGACAGTTTCTCCCCTCAGCCGGCTACAAAACAAGCAACTTTTGAAAGGGAAACTTCACTGTGTCAGTCAATGGTGAGTCACATTTGATGTATTATTGATTTTTTTTTCCCCCCTCGCTCAAGCATCAGTGCACCTTATGAGGGTGAAGGAATTAACAGGATTCAGTCATGTGTAAAAGTAATTGTATCTACTAACCACCTCCTTGCTTTGTGCTGTAATGAAAATTCATTTTACAAAACTACATCCCCTAATCCTGTATTCTTTGTATTCCATTCGTTTTTCCTTCATCCCAAAAAGACTGGCTTAATGCATGCATGTTCTTACATACAGCTGGATGCATTCACACCTTGGGTCACGATGATAAACCCCGAGGAAGGAGAAGAGCGTTTCTCTTCCACTTTTCCCAACAAAAGTTTTCCAATATGGGGATTCAAACTGGCAACTTTACAGTAACACCGTGTTTCTCTCCAATCTATGGGCACCAGTTATATCCCTGTATGGTAAAGGGAAGCAGCTGAAAAGGGGACTTAAGTCGGACATGCACAATTTCTTGCCTATTTTTACCTGAATAAACTGTGATCTTCATGGGAAGCAAGAGGCGTCCTTGGTGTATAGAATAACTCCTCACACACAGAAATGGGCTCATTTGTATAAATCAGGGGTTTTCACACTTTTGCATGTCCCAGACCCCCCAACTCGGCTTTCATTAAGCCGCAGACCCCCATTTGAAGTGATTTTACTCCAGTAGCGATCCTGACAGGAAAATATAATATATATTGTAGTGAGTATTAAATTGTTTAAATGTTATATTTGAACAGTGACAAACAGATTCTAAGTGGTGACATCAAATCAGCATATAGAGATTTTTTTTTAATTTTATTGTATCATAACAATTTTTAATGAATCAAATTATAGTGATATTAAATTATAGTGATCATTTTGTTGAGGACCACCTGGAAGTTCCTCAAAGACCCCCTGAGGGTTCCTGGCCCCCACTTTGAAAACCGACCTCACAGGCTCTGTGCAGAGAGTTGCTCATTTTAGATACTTTTCCCCAGAAACTTAAAAAAAAAAGAAAGAAAGAAAAAGAAATAAAAGGGAGAGAAGGGATGTATATATATCATAGAGGTTTTGATCAGGAGATCAAGGAATCTTCAAAGTCTTAAGGACTCTCTGAAAAATTAAAGACCATATGTCTTTGAATGCCTGATAAAGCATTCAGGCACCGCAAGGAGGTTTTTTTTTTTTTCCCCTTTGCTCCATTAACCTAAAACTTGTCAAAATGACTTCAAATACATAGTTAAGCAAGCACAATCAGTGCACAGGGCAGAGACATAAAGTAATACACATTCTCAGCCTTTCTATATTGAATGTTTGAATTGGTGAGGCTTCAAACACTTGTACAGTTAATTGGGCAATAAAAGGCCTGAATGTGTAAAACCGTGCAGACTCTGACAGTCACAGTCTCTAATGTCTCGTGGATTTGGGATGTGCCAAAATTTGTCATGTGTTCCCCATAGTGTCGGCAGAAGCATTTCTTAAATTATTATTAAAAATGAAGCAAATGAGACAGAAATTCCAATTAGAGCAGATGCTTCACTCAAAGAATTTATTGACCAAACACTATACATTTATTCTGAATTAATGAATAGATGACAAATGAATGGAAACCAACCCAAAATAAATAAATAAATGCTGTGCTTTGCTTTTATTTTTTCCTGTCATTTTCTAAGAGAAGAGAGGAGGTGTCCCACATTTCAAATAGTTAGAATAATTGGAATGAAAAGCTTCACAGGTTAATCTTACACAGCAACAAACAATAATCCATTAAGATCTGTATCTGTTGTCACAACACATTACTGCACCCGGTTGCTCGTGCAGAAATATTTCAGTGACACCGTGTTACTAGAAATGCACAATGCAGTCAGCGTAATTAGGATTTTGTGTGGCAGTGTCTACAAAGCTTGTTGCCTCTGTAGATAATCCTAACAGGCCACACAATGTGTTTGTCTGAGGCACGGCAGAGCTGTGAACCCATGCCTGAGCCTGTAAGCTGCCACAGAAGAAAATGAATGAACACCCACCTTCACAACACAGCAGACTTAAAGAGAGAGGCAGGGGGAGAAAAACAGAGGCAGACAGGCGGCTGTTCTAGTGATGAAACACGGCGAATTTCTGCATAGCTCCGTCCTACAGAAGAGAAACGACTTTGAAGTTTTCGCTTTAAGTTGTAGCCACAGTCTGAGCCGACCGTGCATTTGTCCTGCAGTAACGACGTCTTCTCTTTGGATTCTCTCAGGATTGGAGAAATATTCCAACGGTGGTGCAATAAATATGTCAGCCTGCGTGGGATGGAGAGCCACATGGGACGCCATGCTATGGCAAGCTGCCACTTTCTCATTTAATTACTCAATGAAATTCAAATTATAGATATCTATTATTCATTTTCAGCTAGCGATGAACTTGAATCAAAAATGTAATTTTGGCTGGTAGTAACTCTAATCGAAGATGCTTCAAATGCAAGTATTGCCAGTAAAATTTTGATCCTTCAGTTGAACTAGTCATAATCTGAATTTGCGATATCCATATTTATACATAGCCACCATCTTTACTAGTCAAAATGTTAATTGCAGACCTCAATTATGACAGGTCATGATGTTCAGTGGATATCTTAAATTATAATTCTGGTAAGTCATAATTACATTTTGAGTGATTAAATGTGATATATGCGTGTATGCCCTTTCCACTAACTTGATGTTAGATAAACAGACAAATATTAAGTTGGTATAACTGCCACAAAATCTACTTGATATAAAGTGCATAAATGTGTGTGTTTTGTTTCTGTGCCTTTCTGTTGCCTTTGTGACTTTTTTTTGGCCCAGAATCTGATCTATTATTCAGGTATTTGTCTACTTTATTCCAGTATGTAAGTCTGTTAGAGCTGAACGGTCATGTTTCTCCAGAAATGATGCAGAAATCCTGTTGTTTTCTCTTTTTCTCGACTCATTCCACTGAAGCCCGTTGACGACTTTGAAGATAATTTGAATTATGCAGTTTATACTCGGCTGTTTTTTTTCACAAAGAATGAAATGTTGCTTTATTCTGTCCAATTATGAATCTTTCTTCCTATACCTGCAATTTCTCTAACTGGCTCTTACACCATTAATTGTAACTTCTGATTTTATTCCTATCGGCTATGTGTGGTGTTTTTTGTTTTTATATTTGATGGTGAAGCGTCCCGCACTGAACTGAGGATGGCAGCGGCTACTGAGATGTACGACCAGCAGGAAGAGACACGGCATCCAAGTTTCAGCAGAGCTCTGTCTTTTACTGACTTCTTATCATTTCAAACAGATACCTTGGGGAGAGACAGAGGTTCCCCTCTACCCTCAGCCAGGACCAAAAACAAACTAACATCCACACAGTGTATAAATCCCCCAACATCTGCCACTGGCAATACAAGAAGGAGTGGTATGCACAACTAATATACACTTTATTTACTGCTGGTACTCTTTACCATTACACCCTTCTGCCTTTAGACTATTTTATCGGATATTTAACAGTCAAACCAACATAACCCAACTCATTTCCAACCTCCGCCCTCTCTTCAGTCCACTTGGTTTGCCCCAGTGTGCGCACTTCCATGAGGATGTTGATCCCAGGAAGCACCTCAGAGAAAAAGAAAGATCAGAACCAAAGCAGAAAACATGGCAAGAGAAAACATCTGAAAATAAACCCAACTCATGTATCAATCCACTAAACAGGATCCGTCTTTAGCAGATTAACACGTTCAAAAGAAACTACACAAATATCACATGTTAAAAATTGATATCTCAGTGCGTGTATGCATTTGGGAGTGTGTGTATAGGAACTGTGAACCTGTGTAGTGATGCCGGCAGCTCCCTCACATGCGTATCAACACAAAGCAAAGACTGGGAAAAAAATATCGCTTTATGTGAGCTTAGAAAAATAAGGGACTTATTAAAATATCTCACCTTTGAAATGTCTTCACGTTCAAACCTCGCTCAACTTCTTTGAGCCAGCCGTACCACTGAAATAATAAAACTAATATGAATCCACTGATGCTCATTTAATTGTTGATGAATTTGTGTGTCTGGGGCTCATTAAAACAACAGTGGGATGCAGATGCGCAGTCGAGTGCAGTCTAACTCACATCCCTGACCTCCAAGGACCACTGCGTTTAACAGGGAAGTGCCTCTCATTACTTATCCTTTATCTGCTGTCTCATTATACTCTTGTTCTGCTTTTTGGATTTTTCTATTACTGTCTTTGCAATGCAAATCTGCTGCTTAAATCAGGACCTCTGTGTATACAAAGGCAAGGGAGGGGGAAAAGAAAGACTCATCCTATTAGCTTTGAGGAATCTGCTTGGGAAAGTACTCGGGGTGTAAAAGGAAAGAGGTGCTGAAGAATTCCCTCATCATCCTAAATGTTTTTTTTTTTTACTAAAGTGTGATTTATTGGAAAGCGAGAGAGTGAGTGAGAGCGAGCGAGACTTCCCATAATCTCAGTGCCACAGCATCAAGTCTGCAGTAAACTAATGTGTATGTGCTGATATGCCTTCCTGGATTATGGATGATAGCTCATGTGTCATGACTGCAGGCCTATCACTTGCTGTGTTCCCCCCGCAGTGCGAGCCAATATGTTCAGTAGACATAGATGTGGGCATCGCCTAATGGAATCCAGTCAGCATGGCTGATACCATCGCTAAGTCACACTGCCAAGCCTCGATAACACCAAGCTCTCTCCCTCTTTGGAGCCATTGGAAGTGTCCTGGAGAGCCCTGCAGGATGTTACATATTAATACTCCTCGACATTTGCTAGGTGATAAGCAGCTTGGATATAAATATTTCTTTTTATGAAACCACTTCGGCACCGCTTGCTTATAGAAACACAATCTTGGGCTATTTTTTTCTTCACAGAGCCATATCAGAAAACAAATGCTCTGTCCTCGGTAACCTGTACTTCTAAAAGATGCATCACCGTGCTCGGGGAAGGTAATGCATAAGGGAGAGTCTGCCCCAGTATGATCTCCCCAGTATGGCAAGAATAGGAGCTTCAAATGGTCAGTGCTGCATCATGTGAAATTAATAGAGGGAGGATCTGCTTGCACAGCTGCCATGGGCAATCTGCCACATAGTCACTGGGTCTGTGCGTTCATGTGTGTGAGTGTTTGTTTCTGTGCGTGTGCGCTTTCGTGTGTTTCCAGCTCCCTGCGTGCATGCGAGCCTTGAAATCAGAATGTGGAGTGAAATGAATACCGACCAGGAGGATCTTCTTCCCGCACAGCAGAGTGAAAAATTCATGTTCTATTACCCCTTCAAATATGAATCGGAGTTTATAAGATCACATTTGAAATTCCGGTCACAGCTCATGCATTTCTTAAATACTTTCGGTAACATGGTTGGTCTATTTCTGGAGATGGATAGAAATAGTTTAGGACTGTTTTTCACATTTAAAGTTACTTAAAAAAAAGTTCAGGTAACAAAGTCACAATCAGAGCTATTAAAGTCATATTCTGTTTCGCTCAAACAGCCAAAAAAAGAAAGGGGGGCTATATGCAGATATATTCAAATATGGTGTTCAGCTACGGCGGCACTGCATGAGTTATGAGATTGCCTGATCACTTGTCATAGGCTGGCATAAGGGAATGAGGCATGTGTCATATCTTGTTTAAGCAGCCTGATGCAGTGTGTTTTGGTGGATGGTTCACAGCTACTCCTCAGCATCTCATTCCAGCTCATGTTGTTGAACGGTTCCTCCCCTCCGGCTGTTAACTGACTGGGGAAGTTTCCCGCCGGATACCATGACGACGGCTGGCATCCGCGCTCTCCGCCGCAGCGAATGGAGGTCATCTGAATAGACAGCACCCTTACCTCAACCTTCACCGCGCTGCCATGGTTACATAAGCCGACAGACACTCAGCCCTCAGCCATCCCAGCATGCAGTTCACCTCTCAGCGGGCTTGAGCCGCGCATCCGTCCAAACGTACATATGCTCATGGAGAGGAATTCAGGTGCCAAGAGACTGGCGCAGCATGTGCCGGCATCCCTTACATTTCCAAGTCCTTTGGGTTTTACATATCTAAGTCCCTCAAGCATAGTGTTGATATCCACCAGAAAAACACAGAAGTGTCAATCTGTTAACTGCCGCAATGAAAGATTTCAGCATTCCCCTCTTGGCAAAGTAGCTCACAGTGCGAAATGATCAAAACACATTAATAATGCATCACAAAGTAAAGATCCCATATCTCTCAAGTTTTCATTTGCAGGTTATTTAAAGGCATGGTTTCTTTCCGCGCTCCCCTGAAATCCGCAAAGTGACCTGACCACACTGCAACACATTTCCATTTTAACAAGTCTTGTAGACTCAGGTTCAGCATTAAAGTTGTGTTTTTCTTTTAAAAAAATAAGTGAAAACATCTACAAGATGAGCTAATACCACTTGTTTCGATTTCACTTCAGGAATTTTTCTGTGAAAAAGTATAAATATGTTGAAATGACACAAAGTAAGGTACATCAACCCACCAGTGTCAGTAAAACAACACTTGATTTCTGGAGACAAATTGATTAGTGTTGGAAACGAGTGGGATTATGTCATCCCCCTGGCAGATTTTTGCACTTGTTTGAAGAAAAACAAGATTTTTACACTCAATATAAGGTTAAATGACTTCTTAAAACTGAGATTTTTTTTTTTCCACAGCACAGCAGGATTTGGGAGGAATTATCTGTTTGTGTTTTCGGTGTGAAGTTTGTTCAATACGGGCAGTCTGGAGCATCACAGGTCATGTTTACATCAACCGGTGTGCCGTCAAGGTCATAAACACAGGCGGCAGACAAAATGTGCAATATAAAACCAGACTAATCCATTTTGCATTAAACCGCTCTGGGTGTGTCTTGTCTCTCCATTTGGACTACACCACCTCTGACACACATAACGCATATTTCATTAAATGTAAATTTCTTATCTTCTGATATTCTGCATGCAAGCCGAATTGAACCGAACTAGTCCTTTGCATAAAGGCCCCATGGTGTTTTTGTACTAATGTAGTGACATGAATACCAATCTTCTCCCTTTTGTTGTCAACAGTGCTTGATTCAGCTGCTGTACGTCTTGATGTGGCTCTGTGGCTGGCGCTGGGGGCAGTAAAAATGTGTGATTGGCAGACTGTGATGGAAGCTCTGGTATAGGACTGAAAGAATAATACAGCATAGCTTCCCGCTGATAGAAAGGCCAGGCACAGTAAAGGATGAGCTGGCAGCTTATATAGAGAGGAAAGTATTCAGCTGTACCATACCGAATCATATTCAAAGTCCCTCTGGCAATCAAAGACACAGACAGTTGGATGGAGTTGGAATTAAGGTAGCATTTGAAAGATGCTTTTTTCCCCCCCATAAAAGTAACTCCATCTGTATTGATGTCAAGCTCAATGTACATATATTTTATGAATGTACACACCAGCTGGAAGCAAGCCCATCCTTCCACTGTATTACATTCCATTAATGACAAAGTGAGGCCAGTGCAAGATGCATTGCCAGCCACAATGAACCCAAGTGGGATTGCAAGGATGAATAAAGAGACTAAATCAAATATTAAATCCAATTCAAAGCTGATAACACTTGTTGTGACAAAGTAATCGCCACCGCGGCCCTGATCTATATTGTGTATCTGCGCAGACAAAGGAACACAAATGAAGACTGAAGTCAATTTCGTCTCTGCAATGAAACCTTTCGTCTGTTCACTCCTCTATTCAGTCCTTTTGAAAATGATGTGGCTTTAGTTGGCTTCCTTATGTTTGGCGTCTGTCTTCTTTCTGCTCTGACTTCCAGCCAAGTTCAGTTAAAGTCCGCAGATTTATCTCTGCCGATAAACAGGCACCCGTGACTGTACCCTTTATGAGAGAGCTGGCAGGTTTTCATTTTCCATTAGGTGGGCTCATGCACTGGTATTTATTTATTTACAAAGCTCTTCTTGGCAAATTATCAGTCCACATCACATTATTGCTGAGGTGCACAGCGAGAGCTTACTGACCCCGCTCGCAGAACCGGATTGTGCTCCTGCTTCCTCATGTTAATTCTGACCCAGAGAAGACTTGCTTGTTTTCGCAGCCCCTTGTGAAACCTTGGAATGATTGACAATAAATTTTGAAAATGTATTTATGACCTTGGGGCTCAAGGATCTGGTTTCAAAACTTTCAAATTGCTTTGTTTTAAATGTGTGTGTGAATATTTTCTGTATACCGTCTTTTTCTTTTAATTTCTAGTAACTTCATACCACTGTACATGATGATTTCTATATGTATCAAGTTTAAATGATGATTTCTTTGACAGGAGATGCTTCCAGCTGTGTAATTCCCAGAAGTGGAAGTAACTAAATACAATTACTCATGTTACTGTGGCTGAGTAGCTTTTTGTGCACTTTTTTGAGTGTTTTGTAAAACCAATAATTATACTTTTACTTAAAGATTAGAGATTTTACTTTACATTTTTGCTTGACAGTTGTCCTTCACTACATTTTAAATCACATCCATTACAGAGAACAAGTGATCCATTACAGACTGTGGAACCTTTCACAATAAAAGCTCAGTCAGCAAAGACTAGAGGCGGAATCTGCTTCTACTTCATTGGTTCTACTTT
The DNA here is from genome assembly GCA_900302555.1 of Myripristis jacobus. Lineage (NCBI taxonomy): Eukaryota > Metazoa > Chordata > Actinopteri > Holocentriformes > Holocentridae > Myripristis > Myripristis jacobus. The sequence continues at coordinate 13,641 of OMLB01063278.1, read as the reverse complement.
TTGGCATTGCCAAATTTCCAATAAAAGTTGCATGATGAAAAACTGCAGATGGTCGATGGAGCAGGGAACATTTTGACTCAACTGGCAAAAATGTGGTGTAAGTGTGGGAAAAAAAAGGAGAAACAATATCAGTCAGTTGGCCTGAACAATGAGAACCATGTCGACTCGACCATCATATTATGTGCTTATTCCACATTTGTCAGCTGAATCTACACTTATGTACTTCAATGTGTTCAATCAGCCCTCGGCAATTTTGCAGAATGGACCTTTTACAGAATGTAGCTCATTTTTACAGCAGTGCTTCTACTTCTGCTTAAGTAAATATCAGCAGTGCTTCTACTTAGCAGCAGTAATTTTTTGTGCTCTCTCCACCTCCGGCAATCCCTGTACATTGCTGTAGTAGCTTCGGAGTTATTTGTTCCATAGCAGCAGTGGTTTATATGTGGCACCACTACAGTGGAGGGACTGTGCGTTTCATTTCTTTCTTTGTGACAGATTTCATCCTCTCTGTATCCATCTTTCTTACCAGCTTGGGCCACATTGCTTCTGAAACAGGAAGAAAAGGTCAGAGCGTTAATGCACAAAGTGACAGCAAATACATCACCTAAATCTATGGCGACTTTTGGCAATACATCCCACACATGGACACTCAATTTTCATTGGGAAAAAAACAGGAGTGATGAGAGAGATTTGGAATCTGGCTCACATACATCCTCCCCATACTGTCGAAGGGGTTGAGTTTTGTTGTGGTTTGCAACATGGAGATAAGCGGAGAAAATAAAACAGGCGAAGCTGTCGTTCTTAATATCACAAATAATACAGACAGAATGTAGGCTCGCTCATGTTCCCATTATATTCATCTCAATATCATGTAATATAATATTGATTTATATGCTTAAAAAACATGATAAAGGATGCATTTCGTAATGCCAACACTGAATCTGCAATGTCATTAGGAGGCACAACTTGGGGCGTTTCTTTGCCAGTGAATTTTAGACTGAAGGCAACGTTTCAGCTTTTACCCGCTTATCATTTTTGCTATCACTTCTAAAGCAAGAAATGGCTGCATCACCAAGGATATTGTCACTGTCCATAAATTTTCCGCCCCAGGAAGGAGCAGCTCTAGGCATTAATGACTTCACAGATTATGTCCTTGTTTATTTTTAAGGGAGAAAATTGAATTGTCCAAGGCACGGTTATAAAACCAACATGTGTTCATCGGGGTGAATTGTCCGTTTACAAAATTTCCAGTAGAATGCACGCTGCAGGAGACGCTGCAAGGAGCCATTTTCTATAAGACATCTCTCTCTCTCTCTCTCTCTCTCTCTCTCTCTCTCTCTATCACTCTTTGTCCTTGTGGGTGATTAAAATGCACCCTGGATGTCTGTCTGCTCTCTCATTAATCACACTCTGAGAGACTGGACCGAACACTAAATATACAGTTTGTCCTCATCTCAGCACTCCACACAAAGCGCTATTACAGCAGAAAAACCACACCGGGTCATAAATGACTCATAAGCAGGGCTAGGGGTCAGCTCCCGCTCATATGGCTGCAAAAGAAATTACAATAGCACTAACAATGAGCGAGGCATGGAATGACTTCACACCCTTACCTTAAATCTTACACGTCATAACAAGACCATTTTTTTTATGCTTTAATACGCCTGCATCTTAGCAGCAAGTACTGGTTCTTTAAGAGTATGATGCCTAGACTGCAGTAATAAATGATAATGATGATATAATGTAATCTCTTCGGTGCCCATCAAGCAGTTCTTTGCCTAGTCACCAAATCCTTTTTATGAGAATTTAGTGACTATCTGTTTAGATTTTTTTTTTACTTTTTTTATGTAATAAAATGTATTGAACCATCAACATCTAGTAATAAAAGCTTTTCCGTTTTTGAAGAAGCGAGTGTCTTGCTGCTCGTAGACGTCATCTATCTGAGCATTTTGTCTCATTAGATCAAGCCAGTGAATCCTACAGTGGCAGACAGCATGTGTGTTGTAAATCAGAGGCAAGACGGTGTTTGAGCAGACGCCTGAGACAGTGAACGCCCCACCAATGTCTCAGCCATCTGTTGAAAAAATAAGAATTAAATAAAATAAAAATAAAAATACACTTAATCACAGTGGTTTTCCTGAAAGATGTGCGCTATCATTGACAGCTCTCTAATGTAAGGAATTGTACAGACATAAGAAAGATGAATGCGTTGCCGTTCTTTTTCTAAGGGTCGGAAAGTATATGACTCCGGTTCAGCTGCTCCCTTTGTGGATTAAGCCAAAGACAGTGAGGCGTTTTGATGACTTTATCTTGGTTCTTACATAAACTGCAATGGACACTGCCGGTATCAACACAAAGTTAAACCTACAGTGCGATACAGTGAACCAACTTCATTGAACCCAAAGGTCGCAAAAGGATGCTAATAGAGGCACTTCTATTTTATGGCAAAGCAGCTTTTGTAATAAGGGCAGACAGCTTGCTCCCCTCTGTCCTCGCTGCTAACAATAATTTTAGACAGTTTCAAAGACCAAGGAGAATTTGTGATTCAGAGGAGAACTTTCATCAATCAACAAACTGTCAACATGCACCAGCAATTCAAAGAAAGTGGCAATTCACCTGATGTCCCTAACCTCTCAAATGCCAATGTCAAATCTCCTAAGAGAAGTCACATTCAGAAGCTTTTGTGTTCTCAGAGGCATACTGTCCAACACACAATAGCCCACAACTTCAAAGATATGATTAAAAAGAACTGGGACACTGTAATGGGTGACCCCTTTTTATATTGTACTTTCTCTAATTATCCTGCATTCTCAGTCAGATGCGCCCCCACATTCAAAGATGAACTTTAGGGCAGCCGTTTACCTGCAACCTAAACTCCAAGGCCGTTATTACTGCCGAGATTTGCATGCAAATGTATTGAGAGAGGTGCAGTCACTACTTTGACGAAACCCAAACAAACCAACTGCATTATTTTTCTATCAAACAACTTTAATGGTTTAAAACTCTGTGAAATATAACTGCGTGGATATGGACTGTTCTCCATTTGTAGCGTTGAAGCTCTGCTTTTTGGCATATTAGCCGATAAAAAATATGCAGTGCATGCACCCATTACTTAATCTCAACTAATAGTCTAATATAAACATAAATGCAAAAACAAGTGAAGGTGCAAGTCTTTATTCAATAAAGGTCATGGGCACTGAGCCTATCCTTTGGTCTCACAGGGGAGAGAAAAGTTCATGTTTTTTCTCCAGAGGGAAATTATGGATCGCGACCCTTAACACCACCACCCTGACTGAATGCAGAGCATTTTCCTCTGTAAGTTAGGTGTTGCTGGCATGTTTTAAATGTAATATCATGTATAAAGTCCAATCTGCACAATTACAACCACCCCAGGTGTCTAATATATGAGTTGTTCACTCAAGTAGATGTCAGTGCTGGTTCCTATGCAGCATATTTACACAAACGCACTAATTCAACATGTAACCCATATTCTTCCATAAGCGCAGAGGGAAAAACAAGCAGCAAAACAAGATCCATACTGTCTCTATAACAGTGTCGTACAACTGCAAGTACAATATTAAGGTCTTACAGTATGACAAACAGAGATGCTGAGTGCAGAGTGTGCAGTATTTGAACACGGCTTAATCTACAGGACAAGCAACGAATCATAAACAAGTTGTCTTATTGACTTATCGACGCTTACACACCTCGAAGAGGTTGTCTGTTCTGTGTGTGCATCTTCTTTTGCATACACACACACACACACACACACACACATACAGACACACACACTCACACACACAAAAAAACACATTAAAGTACATAAATGTATCCATCTCCCACGAACCACAATAATTCTCTGGAATGCAATTCTTACATTTCACGGTTGATTTCATATTTCTCTCCACATTCATAGAAAAGCATTTGTGTTTGTTTATGCAATTGACTTTAATAGCTCTGGAGATTGTTTTGCCATGGCTAAGGCAGCCATAATGTGTGGGAAGTTGCTTTATAAAACAGTTGTAGCCATTGTTACAGGTCATTGTTTTACCTCAGAGATCCAGTATTGTGTGTGGCAAAGCAGAGCGTTTACTTACACATCATTGTTAAAAAATATTATAGTAACCAGTTAATTTAAGACAGCATTTATAACCATGAACATAATCATAACCACATGTTGGCAAATACATTCACAGTTCTTTATATATCAAAAAGACTAATACTACTAATAATGATAGCTATACTGCTACTGTTCCCTCTACAAATATTATTACGATCACTATTTTTGCTACTACTATTAGTACCACTACTACGACAACTGCTGCTACCACTACTAAACAATAATAAATGAATGAATGAATGAATAAATGATTGAATAAATAAAGATATAAATAAATACAGTCTCCATCCCCTTCCCTTCCTATGCGGTATCTTAAAGCTGCACTACCATGTCGACTCAAACCCATCAGACCCATCGAATAAGGTGCCTCTTCCATATTTTTCCATATAGTCTAACCTGGGTCCTCACCCTTTGCAATTTTACACAGTTCACTTTTAAAACTACATTTCTCCGGAGCATTTCACAGTAAATGCATAAGTAGAATACGATTAAATACTTCAATCACCAACATTATGCACGAGCAGTACCAGACCGCATGGGGTCAGAGCCATAAATCCCTTCCAGTTGCGATATTGAATAATTCCGTATTTGCAGAAAAGATAATGCCATCATAGAGTGCAAACTAAAGAAATGAATCCAGGCGAGAAAAGGTAGAAACATTATCTTCCGTGGTGACTATGCCCAGTGATTTCCGAAGCTCTTTTTCTTTCATTTAGCTGACAGCTGGCAGCAAACACAGGACATCTACTTTGGGTTGACCAAAACTAGGTGCATGTGTGTGTGTGTGTATGAAAGCGTGCGAGCAAGAGGAAGGAAATGAAAGAGGCACGGATATAGGGAGATGGTTTCATGGATTACTCAACAAGATCATCCTACTTCAGACATGCTCATTAATATTCTGCTTATTCTTATAAAGCACAGACAGTTCATCTCTCCAGTGCAAACATGAGCAACAACGAAGTCTAAGCCATGTGGAAACTGCAGAAGTGGTGTGTTTGGGCTTTACCAGTCAAATCTGACCTTGTTTTTTTTTAATGAATGCTATCTAACAACTTTATCATTGATGTGCCTTTCCAAAAGCAGTCAGATGGTAAAGACAGTTTGTCCATACTGGCTTCAATAATGATCTACAACTTGCCCCAAGATGCCAAAGGTGAGGTGTAAAATCAAACTGAGTGTGGCATTTAAGGCCCATACCTACTTTAAATGCCTGGAGGGCTCTTTGTCTTCATGTTTTGAAGTTAAGGGATAGGTTTGGTATTTTTCACCCAGGGCTGTATTAAAATGTTGATTCCCATCATTTATAGCCAGACACAGACCAACTGCAGCACCAGCTTTACTGACTAGAACTTAACACTCTGCTGCAGCTTCTTGCTACACTTCAAACACACTCCAACAGGGCACTTGTTTTCAGCTTTAAAAACTATTATAAATGTCCTTCTTTAAAAAATGGAAAAATGGAATCCATGCCATTCTGCTGCTAAGTTGACAAATACTGCGTTCACTTGAACTTGGACGACAGGATTTCTGTGCTGTAAATTTACACAACACATATTATGGACAAAAGTATTGGACCACCGACACATTACACCTAAAGGAGCTTTTATGACACCCCATTCTTCTGGGAAGGTTTTCGACAATATTTTGCATTGTGTCTGTGGGAATTTTTGCCCATTCATCCAGAAGAGCATGTGTGAGGTCAGACACTGATGTTGGACCAGAGGGCCCGGCTCCCAGTCTCTGTTCTAGTTCATCCCAAAGGTGTTGGATGGGGTTGAGGTCGGGGCTCTGTGTGGGCCAGTCAAGTTCTTCCACACCAAACTCAGCCAGCCATGCCTTTATGGAGCTGCTTTGTGCACTGGGGCTCAGTCATGCTGGGACAGAAAAGGGCCTTCACAAAACTGGTCCCACAAAGCTGGAAGCAGAGAATTGTCCAAAATGTCTTTGTGAGATGAAAGCATTAAGATTTCCCTTCACTGGAACTGAGGGGCCCAGAAAAACAAGCCCATAGCATTATCCCTTCTCCACCAAACTGCACAGTCGGCACAATGCAGTCAGGCAGGGAACGTTCTCCTGGAGTTCACCAAACCCAGACTCGTCCATCAGAACAACAGATGGAGAAGTGTGATTGGTCACTCCACAGAACACGTTATGCTTGGCATTGTGCTTGGTGATGTAAGGCTTGCGTGCAGCTGCTCGGCCATGGAAACCCATTCCATGAAGCTCCTGGCACACAGTTTTTGTGCTGATGTTAATGCCAGAGGAGGTTTGGAGCTCTGCAGTTACTGAGTCAGCAGAGCGTCAGCCACTTTTAAGCACTATGAGCCTCAGCGCTCGGTGACCCCGCTCTGTAACTTTACGTGGTGCTGCCACCTGGTGGCTGAGTTGCTGTGGTTCCTAAACGCTTCCACTTTACAATAATCCCACTTCCAGTTGATGGTGGAATATCAAGGAGGGAAGAAACTTCACCAGCTGTCTTGATGCAGTGGTGGCATCCTATTACATTACTATTACAGCACCAGGCTGGAATTCAGTGAGCTCTTTAGAACGAGCCATTCTTTCACAAACATTTGTAAAGGCAGACTGTATGGCTAGCTGCTGGATTATATACACCTGTGTGTCAATGGGACTGAATGTGTGGCCCAATACTTTTGTCCATATAGTTTACCAGTGAATCCAAAGAAGAATTTTCCCCCTTTAAAATCCATGCTAGAATGCTACATTTTGACTTGTGTCATGCATTAAAGGAGTTTGGCTGGCTGTATATTGTTGCTGAACACCATTAGAGAGATAATGCATGTGGTTTGTTTGGAATGTCTATAGGCTAGACTCACAAACATGCACAACAAGATTTATTTCTTCCTGCTGCCAACTATCTGTAGTCAGAGTAGAAATGAGAGAATTGGATCATATCAGACACTGACACCACAGACTGAAGAATGCAACTGTGTGGAGGTTTATAGCAGTACTTCACTTCAAGGGGCAAAGTCTGCCACTTATAAGGCCAAGCTGTAGAAAATGCTCTGTATGAGTTTCAGCTCAAGTTTAACAAAATGCAGCCATCCTGTGTGTGACAATTTAGTGATGAAAGCAGGTAGGTGGGGTCCAAAGGGTTTAGCAGAGTTATTTTAATTTAACTTCTTTTGCCACTCTTGCAGAATGTCAAACAAAAGTGGTTGTTTGTCACTGGAGACGTGGTAACAACATTTGCAAAAATGTCAGCTCCCTCATGCAAAAGTTAGCAGCAGCCACATAAATAGATACAATGGAAAATGTTGGAAATACTGCAGCATTGTGGCTAATGTAATCTAAACTAATGATGCTAATTGTTCTAATCTACAGTCCCAGAGCTGCCACAGCACACTTGTCTTGGTTGGCTATTATGTAATACTCTGTTTTTGTTGACTAAAATCATATGCTGTTTTAATTAGACAGTCACTGTCTAATGTAAGTTTAGTCAACATGACATGACTAAGATCTGACTAAATTAAATGTTAAGTCATATGACTAACACTATGACTACATCTACAAATTGAGCAAATACTTTGCTTTGAAATCACAAGGCTTCCGCCGCACTGTCCAACTCTAACTGATCCTCATGTTAGCTGTCCCCGGTAAAAATGTTTGACAGACAGCTATGTTATATGACAGAAGGCTGTTAAGCCTTTCTTTATTTCAGCTGATGACTGGCGAGAGCAAATGGTGTGACTTTTACCTTCTCTGACAGATGTGTCACTGGAACAAAAATGAGGAACGAGGTCCCGGGGGAGACAGACATGTCTCTGGCTCCACTGACTCATTGATTTCCTTTTGCGTTTAACTGTTTCATTTCTAGCTTACATGGGGAGCAGGGTGGGCTGGTTGGGGATGGAGGAGGCAGGGGGGCAGAACCAACATCAGATCCCCTGGATAGGATTCTTTTTCCGTCTTTTTCTTTTTTTCTCCTCTGTAGAGTCAATGCACTTCATATCAGCTCAGTCTGGACACTAGACCTGTGTAATTACTGCCCAGGGTTAGATTTATCCCACTACTCTTTCACTGTACCATCACTTGACTGATTGGAGCTGCTGGGGGATCACCAATGTAGCGGGTCATTACTCATAAAGGTTGGTACTTGCAATATAGAGTCAAAACTCTACAGAGTGGAAAAAAGCTCTTGCTTCAATAAAAGAACATGGATTGCTTCTCGGAGATGGTGGCAAGCTCATGGATCATTTTGCTGTAGATCGCCTCAAGTAGCTTTAACTCGTCTTCAGGTGCTGGAATTTCTTCTTGTGTCTGTGAACACAAAATGCAGCATGGCTCATACGAGGTAAAATAGCATTGTAGAAATGTTACAGCTTGTCAAATGTTGATGAACACATGTAAAAGCAGAAAAGGAAAATCTGAAAAATGGTTCTGCATGTTTTTGTGTGTGTGTGTGTGTGTGTGTGTGTGTGTGTGTGTGTGTGTGTGTACAGTATATACACACATATATATTCTTACATGTCACCAGTCATTCATTGTCAAATTCATGAATAGTTATTTCCACCACCGTATCAGGTTTGTTTATAATTTTGAGGTTGCACAAGGTGGCTTGTGGACAAATCAAGAGCTAATGAAATGAGGAAATCCATCTGGAAACAGATAAATTACCCTGGATGCTGGCAGAAATTCCATTAAAATCTGGCAGAGGCATGTTATACCCCCAAGTCAGAGCCAAAGACAAGTGGCATGAATGTTGAATGTGCCAGAGGTAAAAATGAGTGATGCATTAAGTTTTTTTTTTTTTTTTTTTTTTTTTTGCTAGGGGAAGTTTTGATTGCATGTATATCTCTTTTCTCCCCCTTTATTTTGTTATTGAACATGAAGTTGAACAGATGCAGATGGTATATGTCCTTGAGGTCCACTACTACTTATTATTTTTGTTGTTCACCAATCAAAAGCATTTGTAAGTAATTTCAGGTTTGTTTTGAAGGGCTGAGCACATGTCCTGTATAATCCCATTGTTAACACCCTTCCCACTGAGTATTTTTTCCTCTCTGCTCTTTCCTTACAGGCCAAATGCATAGCGCGTCACGTGATTCTTGAAGCTCTCATCAAGGAATAATCAACATTTCTGAGTTTCATCACACACTTATTTAGCATATATTCAAAATGATAGCATAACCTACTTGAAAATAAAAGGGCCATAGAGAAATAACCTTGAGCCATTAACCTTGGGCAATTAAAGTGATTGCAAAACACCCTGAAATATGGGGACTAAACCAGTTGACTCAGAGTGAAAACACAGCTTTAACCACCATAAGACACTGCAAACTGTTGTTTTTAGCATATTCATCATCATGTTTTGGTTGAAAGTGTTATCTTATCTCCCTTGTTGCTTTAAACACTTTGAAGAATTAAGAGAACAATCAAGAGAATGGAGAATTCAAATAAATAAAATGACAGGTTCTCACATTATTTGGTCGATGATCATCCACAAATGAGGTTTACTGTCATTTGTACTGTGCGTTATTAATTATCAGTTACCATTCAATAACTACTTTTAGATTAATCAGTAACATGCAAGGTTTAATCAAGTCTTTTTTGAAGAATCTTAAGTAACTAATAACTAACAAACTAAAGATTGCACACAATCACTGAATGAAGATTATGAAAACATAATATGTATTTCTCATAAGAAATGTTAGCAAAATGTATTTTAATGTTGAAACAACCTCAAAATATTGCATTAAAATGAATCCAGTGTAGTGGTGTCTGTACCACATCTTTCCAATGTGAACTAGACACAAACACCTCTGGAGAATCTTTGTTGTCATTCTGCTGATCGCAACTTTCCACTGTTGTGCCACTGCAAGTTGGGGCGATCTTTACGCCAGATGGTGATAATAGCCCTCAGCCTCTAGCTGTGAGAACAAAAATCATGCATGTTTCCACTGTCGTACCCACGCCTCACAGTCTTGGACACAAACTATGTACCACCGCATTTTGTTCCTTTGGACGCCACTTTGTGTGATATGTGCTTTAACTGCATTATATTGAGACTCATTTTTTCAGTTTTTGGCAAACCTGTCCTGTTGTGTTTTGGATCCCCACCTCTGCCACCTCTCTCACTATGTATCGCGTAACGCCCTCATTTTGGCAAACACCGTTGATTTGTTATTGGACATTAACCTCTGCCTAGATAGTGAACATAGCCTGATTTTCTTGTTTGACCAGGAATGCTGCTTGTTCTCCATTTTTCTCTGTTGTTTTTCTGCTACAAAAGTAAACTGCTGCACTGACATCTGTACTGTTCAGCTGTACCATCTCCCCACTTATGACCCTTAACTCTGCCTCAGACCTCAGTTAGCACTGTCTGGCCCATAGGGATTTGGTGGGCCATTAGCACCTGGAAACTGAGCCCGACAGCCCCACTGAGGTGTGATCAAAGACCAGAAGTGACAATGGAAACATAACTGGCCTTGGCATGCATTAGCATGCCCACGTTTGGCGCAGCAGTGGAAAGCCGGCTTTTGAGCTCAACTAGGCCAGCTGATGAACAAGTGAGTACACACACTGGGAATAGGACTGGACATAAGTATTGTGTCCAGCTAATTGGGATGAAGACCACCACAATGCTGATGACATTGTCTGACATGCCATTGTCCCCCCGATAATGCCATTGATCAGAGCGCCATGGTGCTGGGATCATTTCAATGGACAGTGATGCCACCAGAATACACCAACTGCCGGACTCTTTCATCTCTGAGGTGCCTTTTCCAGTGCTCGCCAGAGTTCCAGTTAAAGTCAACGTCGATATCAGCATCAGAACTGGAGAGAGTGGTGGGCTTACTGACATGACAGTTGGTCTGTCCCTTTGTATCATGCTCAGCCAAAACACCGCATAGAGGAAATGGATTTGGCTCAGCCAGTGAAGCTCCCTCTTCTGTCTGACACAATGAGCAAGATTCCAAGAGCAGCTACTTTTAACCAGTCACAATGCACCGACTCCACACTACACCAGTCTGACAGGCTAAGTTGTTGAGTGTGGCAAACTCCCACTGAGGCCCAACCTTTATGACATAGTTGGCTGTTGTTTGTCCCTTTGTAGGACATACACAAATAATGAGATGACAAAGCATCAATCCATTATACCCCCTTTCCACCAACATGAATCAATCTCTAATTCAGGACTGGTGCTACTGCTGGTCTGCAATTGGATCAGTTTGCAAACCCTCTAAAAAACATTTTTCCCCCACAGGCTAGAGAGCCATGTCATTGTGTCACTGTATATATCTCTGCTTTCCCAGGCAGCAACCTGTAACAGAATCAGAATCAGAATCAGATTTATTGATCAAGTATGCGTTCACATACAAGGAATTTGACTCTGGAAAACTTTAAACTCTCAGTGCAAATAGAAAAGTGAACAGTGCAATTGACATAAATTAAATAGAAAACAGAAGGGGCGAGAAAAAATAAACAAGTAAACAAACAACCACTATAACAACTATGTACAGGATAATGTGCAGTGAAATGTGCAAAAAAAAACTGTTTCTGTGGTGGGTGGTTCTGGCGAACAGTGGTTCTGGTGAACAGTGCTCTGTAGCACCGACCAGAGGGGAGAAGTTGAAACAGTTTGTGTCTAGGGTGAGAGGGGTCTGCAGAGATCCTACCGGCCCTTTTCCTGACCCTGGACTGGCACAGGTCCAGAATGGAGGGGAGTTTAGTCCTGATAATCCTCTCTGCAGACCTGATTGTTCTTTGTAGTCTGTTCCTGTCCTGTATGGTGGCAGAGCCAAACCAGACAGTGATGGAGGACAGACTGGATGATGGTGGAGTAGAACAGTGTGAGCAGTTCCAGAGGCAGGTTGAACTTCCTAAGCTGGCGCAGGAAGTACAACTTCTGCTGGGCCTTCTTCTTAATGGAGTCTATGTGGGTGGTCCACCGCAGGTCCCGGGAGATGGTGAATCCCAGGAACCAGAAAGAGTCCACAGTAGACACCGTGCTGTTGAGGGCGGTGAGGGGAGAGAGTGCGGAGGGGCTCTTCCTAAAGTCCACTGTCATCTCCACGGTCTTGAGGGGGTTCAGCTCCAGGTGGTTCTGGCTGCACCAGAGGACCAGCCGCTCCACCTCCCCTCTGTAGGAAGATTCGTCACCATCTCGGATGAGGCCGCTGACTGTTGTGTCGTCTGCAAACTTCAGGATTTTGATGGACGGGTCCAACGAGGTGTAGTCATTTGTGTAAAGGGAGAAGAGCAGTGGGGAGAGAACACACCCCTGGGGGGTGCCAGTGCTGGTGGTCTGGGTGCTGGAGGTGATGTTTCCCAGCTTCACCTGCTGCCTCCTGTCAGTCAGGAAGCTGGTAGAGGAGATCAGGGGCGATGGTGTTGAAGGCCGAGCTGAAGTCCACGAACAGGATCCTGGCGTCGGTCCCTGCAGTGTCCAGGTGGTGCAGGACATGGTGCAGTCCCATGTTGATGGTGTCATCCACCGACCTGTTTGCCCGGTAGGCAAACTGCAGGGGGTCCAGCAGGGGTCCTGTGATGTCCTTCAGGTGGCTCAGTACCAGGAGCTCAAAGGATTTCATGACCACCAACGTCAGGGCGACGGGCCTGTAGTCATTTAGTCCTGTGATGGAGGGCTTTTTCAGGACCGGGATGATAGTGAAGTGTTTGAAGCAGGAGGGGACTTCACACACCTCCAGGGATCTGTTGAAGATCTGGGTGAAGATGGGGGCCAGCTGGTTGGCGCAGACTCTCAGGCAGGAGGGGGAAACGCTATCAGGTCCTGGAGCCTTCCTGATCTTCTGCCTATGAAAGGGCTGGCGAACATCCTCCTCGCAGATCGTCAGTGCAGGTGGGGGGTCGAGGTGGTGGTGAGAGGGAGCAGCAGGGGGTGCAGGAAGACCATTGTTGGGATGGCTGAGAGGTGTGAACGAGCTGTGTGTTATCTGTTCAAACCTGCAGTAGAAGCTCTTCAGGTCCTTGGCCAATTGAATGCTTCTCACAGGGGTGGGGGATGGTCTCCTGTAGCTGGTGATGGTCTGCAGGCCTCTCCACACTGACGCAGGGTGGTTGATTGAAAAGCTGTGCTTCAGCCTTTCAGAGTAGTTTGTAACCCAGGTTAAAAATCTGTGAAAGATAAAATATAAATAATAATTCATGTAATGTAATGATGTGATGTCTGGTTAAAAAATAATAATTCATATAATACAAACTGTGATGTTGGGTTGAAAAATCTGCATTTAAAATAGTTGTGTATTAAAAATATTTGCTGGTTAAAAACAGTAAATTAGTGATGAGAACAGACACGCCCTGTGACCCTGTCGGGCCAGGTTCACTTCCGCCTAAGTCTCTGGAAGAGAGAGAGCGCACATGCTTCGAACACGCTTCAGACACGACCCTCATATCAGGACGGTGAAAGCAAGAAAGTGGATTTAAACTCTGAAAATTGATAAAAGCTCGGAAAAATACCTACAGTGGAAATCCCCCGGACGACCCGGACCTGCAGGAGTGCAGCTGGAGGACCCGCTCGGAAGGAGAATCGCATTGGTATG
>OMLB01063277.1:19106-52348 GCA_900302555.1 Myripristis jacobus | reverse complement strand
TTAAAGTCTGTTTTTACCAGGCAGAAATTAAAGTAGATGCAGAAAGACAGAGAGGAGGTGAGGGAGAGGGAGACAGAGAGAGAGAGAGAGAGAGAGAGAGAGAGAGAGAGAGAGAGAGAGAGAGAGAGAGAGAGAGAGAAGGGGAAGAGGTAAAGATCACGTGTGCGCGTCAGCCAGGAAGTAGCCTGTGCGCGCACTCATTTCGGGTATGAACACCAGTTTATTTTGTTCGAAACAAAGTGCGAGTCACCCCGGCACGGCTGAATGACACCGAAAGACTGACCAATTGTTGTCATTAGCTGTCTCTTCTGTTTATATTTGACATAAATAGGCTAGTTTTATCAGAAATGGGTCCTGGGTAAAGAGAAGAATATTCTAGAAACACCGAGAACTGCGGGGTTTCGAATACGGACAGGAGCGGAGCGGCCCGCGGCCGTGAAGGAGCTTAGCAGCCGGTAGAAACGGACGGAGTCGCCGGCCATTGTCTGTCAGCACCGGGATCTAACCCCTCGCCAAAGTCAAGTCTCGTAAGTTGCAAGTTTTAAAATTATATTTATTCACAATTTTAACAACATAAAGACATCAGGTGCCGTGGTGTCACGCCGCATTGTTTATCTAATGTTAGTGTAATAGCCAGTTTCATGCCAGCTAGCTTGGTGGTTGTTAATGACATTAGCTGTTAGCTAGCACTAAGCTAACGCTAGCCTCCGAAAGACTGGAGGAGCGCTTGGTTGTTGGATCTGGGCTGCACGCCGCCCAACGAGGAGGGAATACGGCTTATAGCCTATGTAACTCCATGGATTTACAGCTGCTGGATTTATGTGGAATGCCATCTACCAGTGATCTAGCTATTAATTTATCTTCTGTAGACCCATGTTTCTTCTACAATAATGTAGTGAATTTTCTCAATTTTCTGTGAGATACGCGTCGCCCTCCTCGATGTGGATTGATCGAGGTAATATCTCAGTGTGAACTCGGGATTAGTTTCTGGTCATAAATAGTGTACACAAAATTGTTGCGTATACACAAGGAAAGGTTGAACATAAATGCAACTCAAGGTAATCTCGGGGAAGCCAGACGCCACATTTCTTCGCGTTAGGCACATGACAAGTGAAAATATGAATGCAATATACCAAACAAACCTTACCAGTTGGCCGGCTATCTAACATAGCCAACGAGTCCGGGGACGGTAATCTGATCTGCTAAATTTGCCTCCCCCATGGATTATCATCAGTCATGTTTGTTGTTACTATATATCTCATACTGCTCGTCGAGTAGAGATATTTTTCGGTTGTTGTCCTTTGTTTGTCATTTGACTACCTCAGCTAAAGCTAGCTGTCCAGAGCTAGGCTAAGGAAATGAGGCAAGGATCAATGTCTGCCTGGTCAACGATAACCTTACAGCAGATTATTTGCTTGTTGGCAGAGAAGGACCGGTGTGCCGGCGCCCTGCTGTACCGAATCACCGGGTTTCTACTGGTGTCGGTCCGCTGAATGTTGAATAAACACACCTTTACATATCAGCAAAAACATCACTCACTCCCTGTTGGATTACAATGTAGAACTCTGAAATAGAAACCGCATTTGCCTCATTTTTTCCTGGACTATCTCGACTAGGAGTTTGAAGCAGCGAAGCATATAGGACATATTTGACATGTCATTATTGAGCAACAACTTTCATGTCAACTTGTGACCACAGAGTCCATAAAATACTAGTAAGTATTAATGTAGTAGACTAAAAATACTACTTTTCTGAAAAGTAGCAAAGAATAATGTTATTTATATTTCAATGCCTTTTTGTAATTATTATTATTATTAGTAGTAGTATGAATAGTATTCATTGTCTTATTATTGTTTACAAAAAATAATGCATTATTCTCATTTTCTCTCTGTACACTGACTTGTGCCTTGCTGGTGATGCTATCAGCAAGAAGCTCCGTTGAGTCAGTCTTCACCATAGAAATTGAATGGGCCCTTGAATTTCAGTGGTCTTAACCTGCTTTGGTAATGCTGTCATGCACCCTGAAGGTGAACAGGCTGTAGGTCTCCATAAAAAATAAACCAAAGAAGATCATCTCCTCAAGGGGAGCACAGCAGGCTGACTTGCCATTTTGAAATAATAAATTATCTCGCATCCTAGGTTTTCCTTAAAATCTGTTCTTTTCTTAAAATCAGTTAAGGAGCTTGCAGGTTTTTTTCTATATTTTCCCCTGGTTACAAGTTAACATGGCAGCTGTGGTGATGTGGCGACTTTGCTGACATATTGGCTGTATTTAATGAAAATGTATGGCAAGAGATGATCCGCCACAAATGTTGTATATTTTAATAGCGAGTCTGACTCCTGCCTCATGTGTTTTTATTTATTTACATGTTATTTTTTATTATCTTTAGTTAAGTGATACATGAACATGTGTTTGTTCTTTCTGGTGTGGGATATATCAATGACAAAGGAGAAACAAGAAAATGATTGATAGTCGGAATCAATGTATTGGAACAGGCAATTACATGGACATCAAAATTTTCTCGTCCTGCTCGCAGCATCTGCTGTTGCCACACGTGACCACTGACTCCTTCAGCAAAGGGTCACCAGTTAATGTACCAATTAGTGTTTATTGTCACACGCCCATCAAAATGACAACTGCCATCTTTTTCATCTCTTGATCATTCATTGAATCAGTTGTCTCTCTGCCATCAGCTTCAGGTCCCCCCTGCCCCCCTTGCCATCCTGATTCCGTTCTGGGAGAGTTCAGACCAGTACCATCGCCAAGATAGCCGGGCCAGGCAGGAAGAGGCACACCTCAGATCCAGACCCCAGCAGCGGTAGTGACTCTGGCGACGGGCGGCCCGTTAGTGCCAAGTGCTTGAAGATGGCCAGCAGCAGCGGTAGCAGTGTGGCCGGTAGTGAGACCGTGGGCCGTCGCGGTGGGGCTCAGCAGCAGAGAGGAGGCAACAGCGGAGACAACAGCTCAGACCTGTCCTCCAGCGCCAGCAAGAAGAAGCAGAAGGACAGAGCGAACCAGGAGAGCAGAGAGGCCAAGAGGGCAGCAGCTGGGGTTATTGCTGAGGCCAAGAAAGGTTAGTAGTGTTGCAACTTGTAACCAGTGTTCACTTGATTCTTTATTTATCTTGGAGTTATATCATTGTTTATTCTAAACACCAAGTTTACATAAAGTTGCTTTTGAACTTGTAAGAAGGATCTGTTAGTGTAGAGTTAGTCTACCCAAATGATTTTAACTGTCAGCATTGTGGAAATTTGACAAATGTCTGTTGCGACACCCTCAAGTTGTAATCACAACCAAGCAGATACAGGATCCAATTTACTTCTAGGTGTAAATCATACCACATGCAACTACGTTTTACTGAACGCTCTGATTGGTCCATAGGAGAGCCGGAGTATAACCAAAATTGGGCAGAAATCCCTGACCTAGTCACAGTGGCCACAACACGCGCTTCTTCACATGCTGTAATCCAGTGTTTCCCATAAATTGGCTTCAGTTGGCCGGCCTGTACACTAGGGATGCACTATTTTGAAATTGTATCAAATTCGCAGTATGGACAAGTATAATATCTAAATTGCAGCAGCAGCAATTTTTTTGATTAAGTTTAAATGTGACAGTATACCATTATAAATGAAGTACTGTGGAGCTACTGACATGACCTGGCCATCGTATATTGCATTATGATTATTTTAATTTTTATTTATTTATTTATTTATTTATTTTTAACCATATTCTACAGCCCTAATGTCCACACTTAGTTTTAGTGCTGCTGGCAGTGAAGGAGCAGGCAGTTATACTCTCTCTTTGTGCTTCTGCAAAAACAAAAGTGAAACCTGCAGGTGCAGCTTTCTCCATGGTGGTGTGTGTTTGTAACAGGAAATGTAAACAATGACTTGATACTTTTTAGTTGGGCCTATTGTGATTATGTGAAATTACCCAGCACACTCAAGTAGAAAGTTAACATTAGTACAGTGCAGCCTGTTCACCTCTGAATTCCACTGGACACACTACTCTCACTGTAGAGCAGATAAAGAAATGCATAATGGAATAGCTAAAATATACTCTTGAAATTGAAATTAAATCACAGTGAAATTCCATTATGTGCAGATTTTGCATTATAGACCTAATGCAAACCACACAATTTATCATGTGGTAAACATAGTGAGATGGTAGCCTGCCACACCATTGTCCCCATTATCATCAAATTATTTCTATGATGATATTTGGTTTCAGTTATTGTGATAACTGTCCCCTCCACATCATTTTGTCCTAGTCCACAGTGTTCATGATTAATGAGGTGCCTTATAGCCTGCCAGACATTCACCAGCCAGCTACTTGCCAAACCAGCCAAAATCTCCCTTCTCTCCATTGTTCCCCTCCTGCTAAAGTTCCAGCACTGGACATTTGCTCTTCAGTGATATAAATATTGGCATTCAGCAGATAGTATCGTTATAGGGAAGATAAGGCTCTCACTCCTACAGGCTGAACAAAAACAGTGCTCCATGTGCTAGGAAAAAAATCCTGACTTAGGTTAAATCATTGCACTGCATCTTTAAAATTCCATATTTGATGCCATTGTAACCAGATCACATTTCAGCATATTATAGAACAACATTGTTTTTGGATTACATTGCAGTGTATATAAATCTGTCTATGTCATTATTGTAGCACACCTGTGTTGTCCAAAAAGTTGATTGAGTTTGTAGTGAAATGGGAATCTCAAAGTATCTGATATTTGTCTAAGAATTTGCTGCCCACAAAAAACAGCACTATACCACAACATATTTTCTAAACATAGCAATTTGTTTGTTAATAAAACAGTAATTGATAGTGTTACATGTTTTCAAATAAGTAAAGTAGCCTTCTAACCTAGCATGAATAACATTTGACACTCTGCTGTGGCATTATGTGCTTTTAAGGTCCATTAGGCACATTGTTTTTAGGGGCATAACAGGTACTGCTATAGGACAAATCATTTTATGACTGGAGTTTCTGTTTATGATCTTCAGTTACCATTTTTTTGCAAATATATAATAGGGCCCATCACAGTCACGCTCATCTTAATGGCATGTCAGTCATGAATTATGCAAATTGACAGTTATGCAAAGTTGATGTCATTGATTTTGACTCACCATAGAAATCCAAATGCTGTAGACTCAAAAATACAGACACAGAAGTTATTAGGCTGCACTATATTGGCCACATATTCTGTTGTCTTTTTTTCATTTTTTCTATGATATGGATTTTTTTCTATGATATGAATTTTTATACGTGTATACAACTGTTGATACATATTTTTTGGCTAATACTTTAAAATATCACATGTTTTTTTTATGCCTAAACTGTATGTACAGAGGATCAGTTCCTTTTCTATGTTTGAATTTTCCATAAGACTGATCATGGCTTCAATGCAACAGGCCGGATTAGATTATGCATTCTTTCTTGGACTATTCTAAGCCTTAAAGTGGATAACACCTGAGTTTTTGTTTTGTGCTCTTAAAAAAATCTGCCAGCTAAACTTCTGTAGATGGCAGAAGAAAACTTTGAAAAGCCTGTACTTCCCCATCTGTCATCTTTTCATAGAAATCATCACAATATCTGGAGAGCAATGTAAATCATTTAATCTTCAAAAATGTGTAGTTTGACAGCCTACACCTCTTATTTTTGCTTTGAATAAAGGTGACCATAGGCCTTTTGTCTTTAGTCTCCATACACTCACGCAATCACATGGATGTAATTTGACTACTCCACCCACCATATTGTGATACATATCCACTTTGTATAGTAAGGTAATGTCTCCAGTCTGTAGGCTGGGCTGTGCTCAAGGTACTTTCTGTGATAGGTGCTGTGTCTTATACTACTTCATCCCGAGAGGAAAAATGTTGATGCAGGAAACATCACATTCGAAATTTGTGTACTGCTTGGGCATTATATGGTTCCCACCTTCTTAATTTTTTTATATTTTCACCAATTGTGAATTGTATGTTTTGCTACTTTTTCATGTGGATTCTGGAAGTATCATATTCCTTATAAGCCCTTGACCAAAGATCCTGAGGATTCAAGCATAAATATCTATAAGTCTGAAGTCAGTCAAAATGCCAAATGAAACTTTTTCTTAATCTTGATTCCTCTTAGTGAGGCATACTTTATTATGACTTTATTATGGCAATCTGAATAGTGTTAACAACCAGTATACTGTCTGTTCATGTATTACACTTTGATAAGCCTAACCCAAAGAGGACCAGGCTTTATTTTGATTCGATACTGCTGCCATTGATTTTGAAGCGTAGCATTGTGCTTGACTTTGCTTGGGTGTGTTTCTGTTTGAACTTAATGATTCTGTTTCTGGTGTGGGTATTTTTTTTTCCACTAGGTGGTGGAGTATGGGTTACACATCTTGTCAGTGTTCTGCGTCATCCTGAAGTGCTGTAATCCGAGAGAGAGAGCTGAGGGAGGGAGGGAGGGAGGGAGAGAGAGAGACAGACAGACAGACAGACAGACAGACAGACAGACAGACAGACAGACAGACACTCACAGACAGAGAGAGACACACAAGAGACAGAGAGAGACAGAGAGGGGGACGGAGTCAGGCTCTCATCTGGGAAACTGGGTTTTGTCAAGGTCATGAGAATGCCCTAGCTCCTCTTTCTCTGTCTCTGTTGTACCTTCCTGCCAGTGCACACGGCTGTCAGTCTCCTGTTCAGCAAGGAGAACAGCATCTTTCACTAGTTGCATTTCTGCATTTGCACGTATTTGGATGCCACTGTTGAAACAAGCCAGTTTGTGAAATTTCTTCCCTCCTAGATATTTCACAATCAACTGTACGTGGTATTATAGCAAATTGGAAGCATTTAGGAAACACAGCAACTCAGCCACCAAGTGGCAGACCATATAAAGTTACAGAGCGGGGTCACCGAGTGCTCAGGTGCATAGTGCGTAAAAGTCGTCAACATGCTGCTGACTCAATAACTGCAGAGCTCCAAACCTCCTCTGGCATTGCATAGCATTATCCCTTCTCTGGAGGGATAATGCTATGGTCTTGTTTTTCTGGGGTTGGTCTTGGCCCCTTAGTGCCAATGAAAGGAAATCTTAATGCTTCAGCTCACCAAGACATATTGGACAATTCTTTGCCTCCGGCTTTGTGGGTTTGGGGAAGGCCCTTTCCTGTTCCAGCATGACTGAGCCCCAGTGCACAAAGCAAGGTCCATAAAGGCGTGGTGCGTTGAGTTTGGTGTGGAAGAACTTGACTGGCCCGCACAGAGTCTGACCTCAACCCCATCCAACACCTTTGGGATGAACTAGAACGGAGATTGTGAGCCAGGCCCCCTGGTCCAACATCAGTGTCTGACCTCACAAATGCTCTTGTGCATGAATGGGCAAAAATTCCCACAGACACGCTGCAAGAT
The DNA here is from genome assembly GCA_900302555.1 of Myripristis jacobus. Classification (NCBI taxonomy): domain Eukaryota; kingdom Metazoa; phylum Chordata; class Actinopteri; order Holocentriformes; family Holocentridae; genus Myripristis; species Myripristis jacobus. The sequence goes on along the minus strand of OMLB01063277.1, from coordinate 44,944 downwards.
CTTGTAGAAAGCCTTCCCAGAAGAGTGGAAGCTGCTATAGCTGCAAAGGGGGATCAACTCCGTATTAATGCAGATGGATTTAGAATGGGTTGTCATAAAAACTCCTCTAGGTGTAATGTATGTGTGATCCATCTGATTTTGTTAAAGTGTAATTGATGAAGCTAGATTTAGATTAGAGGCAACACAATTTGTTTGTTCAGGGAGTATGTTTGCAAGCAGTTATCTGAATGTTGGCCTAACTCTAATCCTGGCAAACATTTTGTTAAGCTGTGCAGTGGAGAAAAAAATGTTGTTCCTGTAAATACAAATACGTGTTGTGACTACTCTTCTATTCTTTTTAAGTGATGTTGATAATACAGCATGGAACCCCATGATACTGCATTACTGATTAATAGGTACTGCATCTTGGAATCAGTATTTGGTGGATTGTTTTAGAAATTAGACAACTTTCATTGACTGTTACATACAGTGTAAGTGTATACATTGAAGCCAGTATACTGTAAATGTAAAGTGACCTTTTCCATTGTGCCAAAATGACACACACACACACACTGTCACGTTGGGATAACGTGGCATTATAATATATAATAGATAATTATAATATATAATAACAAATATAATTATATTGCATTTGTCCTGAAAAATTATGATGTCAAGAATGCCCACATGATACTTGTCACATGAGATCATGACAGTCCATTATGATGAGGCTGCACTGGGAATACATCTCCCTCCAGCTGTAAGGGATTGGGTGTTGCTTGTGACCTTTCACAGCTGAGAGAGTGCAAACGAGAGAGGTGGGGAGATATAACGGCACGAGGAAGAGAGGGTGGGGAAAGTTGAGGCTCTCTAGCTGTTGTTGTAGACTAAATCAGACCATGACTGTGTGCAAGATCCACGCATGACAACTCCAGGCCAGCGGAGAATCTGGTATTCGCAGTACTAAGATGAGATTTTCTCAATTTTCATGGCGGCCACAACTTTGACATCACTATGACTAATGGTATATTTGTATGTTTTTGTTTGAATTTTCACATATTATAGTTAAAGCTTTTTATTTTTTTTCTTAAACACTAATCTGTGCAGCTTGGCTTCATATATTGTGAAGTACTATGTAAATGACAAAAAAGTGGACTCACTCGTATAGTGTTTTTTTCCTCAGAATATATGTGTGTTTGTATTGCGTACAGACTATTTTAGAGGTCCTTCTGTGATCTGCTGAGTTCACTGTATTCTGTCTATCTACTTCAGCCTGAGTGCTTTGGACTGACCCACTTACACATATGAGTGCATTGGTATTGCCTATGTGAGTTTGTGAGCAGGTGCATTTCAGCGTTTGTATGTTTGTGTGTGTGTGTGTGTGTGTGTGTGTGTGTGTGTGTGTGTGTGTACGCATGCATGCTGCACATTCCGTCTTGTGCACTGTTTGTTTTCTCGCTGTTTAAGAGAAAGACTCTTTATATTTTTTTCTGATGGAAATTTTGCTTGTCCAGTAGCCTGTGGATAATATGTTTAATTTCCTTCCTTGTACAAAATAGGCCACACAAGCAAATTTGAATGTTTCCAAAATTGTATCAATGGGCTTTTATCCCAAGACACGAAGTTCACTCCCCAGTTTCATTTGTGTCTTAGTCACTGTTTTTTCATGGCATTTTTCAGATGTGTTTGTGGACTGGAAGCAGAATGCCAATGAGGTGATTGTCAGACTGCGCTGTGGGGAGGGGGTGCAGAGGACAGAGGACGTCAGCACAACCTTCACTGATACACACTGCCATGCACGCTTCCCAGGTAAATCATCGTAAACTCTGTGACACAAGCAGGAATACAAAACCATGGAACAAACAAAGCAATCAACAAGAAGAAACTAGATGGAAAGTATTGAACTAAAACTACAAAAAAATTGCACGCGTTGGTTTTGCACACAGGGTCCAGTGATCTTGTCTGTCTGGTGTTTTTGTGTTGATAACAAACAAATGTGTATGTTTTCCTGATGTGCATATTTGTCTCCTTATTCGCATGTTTACCTTGAATGTTAATCATATCTGTCCACTTCAGTTCTTGTCATTAACCTCTGTCTATATGTGTATGTCTCTTTTTCAGATGGAAGGCAGTGGGGATGTCGCTTGCAGGAAGAAATTGAGGCATCGTGCAGCAGAGTTCAGTTCAAGGAGAAGGGAGGTTTCCTACTGCTCACCATGCACAAGAAGATTCCCTTTCACATCTGGCCTTCACTCATGGTGAGTCCCATACTACTGTCTGACTCACTAACACCACGTCCACAGATCTAGACTGGGGTGGCAATTCAGATCAGAACATTTTTAGAGCTGTGGAGCAACACCTCAGGTGAATACGTTTGACGGAACTGCCGATCTACCCATTCCATCAGGATATCTGTAAGATTATTTGCTTCCTTCCTGTTGTTGAATAGCATCTCATCAATAAGTTTTATGTTTCAGAATTCACCCCTAAAATTTAAGTCCTGTTGACCATATCTATTTTGCACCCTAAAATGAATAAGGTGTATTTTTATGTCTATCTGTTGCTCTTTTCACTACTGAATACAATGAGGTTTTTTTTTTTTTTTTTTTGAGTTTTTAATCTTTATTAAAATAAATGACTTTCTAAGTGGTATTCTCACAGAACACAGGTGCTCCACTTCAGTCTGCCTCTGGTTAAATTAACATTTTTTTTCTTTCTGTCTGCTCTGCTTTAGTCAAACAAGAAGGATAAGGAGCCAGTTACCACTGAGACCAAGAGCGCCAAGGAGCAGTTCTCTCTGCCTGTGGCAAAGAGTGAGATTGCATCTGTTGCCTTGGAGTCGGCAGACAAACCTAAACTATCCACGCAAACCCAATCCCAGCCTCCCTCCTCACCTGCACACAGTGAGTTGAAGCGCAGTGGTGGCAAAGCTGAGCGCGGCATCAAACGCTCCCTGAAAAACAAACCAGCGGGTGATAAGGCCCCTGGAGACTCTGCTGGGGTGAAAAGTGGGGCTATTGATGGGACGCCCATTACTAGTAAGCCTGTTACAGTCACCAGAGGTGACCAGCAGCCTCTGGAACCCAGCGCCAAGCGCACCACTGTGCGACTAGCCAAGACCACCAAGGAGCCTACACCACTGGCTGACAGGGACTTGCACTCTACCAAGGCTACAGTAGCCAATGGGAAAGCGCCACACACACACACCCCCGCTGGTCGGAGTCCCCAGACACAACATAGAGATGACGACAACAGAGCAGAGCGACTAGGCAGTGGCCAGGAACATAAATCTGGAGTTGCCATCGCTGCTACCAGCCATACCCAGATCAACAAAACTCAGGTGAGAGGGCCATTAAAATATACAGCTTTGTGGCACAGGTGACTGCTTGTTGAAGTCTGTATTTTATCAAAACAGCATGACCTTTTGAGACCTCTTCCTCATGGGAACATTTTGATGGGTTGTGTTCCTTTTGAATGTGTGAATAGACATTTTTTTGCATTAAAAGTAGGAATACTGATTCCTTCTTTTAAGAAGATGTTACATTTGCATGAATACAGATGTCTCTTTGAACTGACTGAATTTTATTATAACTTTCCATCACACAGTATAAAAACAAACAGAACAACAACCCTCATTGAGATGAAAAATACAATTTGATGTGATTAACATTTAACTACAGTTAAATATAAATAATTACAAGAAGAGACAAGTAAACATGTCCAAATTTTGCTCATAAAAAATAATCATCACCGTCAAAAATTTAAATGTTATTTTGACATTTAGACAGTTACCCAGTCCAGTGAATCAAATATAGTGTGAACTTATAGGTTTTAAGCTAATGACATATTTTTGACACAAAACTTATTTGTAACTTCGATACATTTCTAAAGTTTCATTAAATGCCTGAATTTACAGAAATTATAAAAAAATGTACGGAAGCAAAAACCTATTTACTGTGCACAGAAGTGAATTCTCTCAGACGATTGCAGGTAAAATATTTAAAAAACTGTCATGTGTTTCCCTGGTTCAGGTGGAGGAGAAGCGAACCCAGTCCTCAGAGAGAGAGCACAAGTCTATACCAGCAACACCTGGCAGCAGTAGCCAATCAGCAGCTCCTGTTAGTATTAGTGACCACATCAAACCTGTTGGTTCCACCAGTGGAAATGACCAGGCATCTCTGGAGAAGCTGGTGGAGTCCTACACAGAGAGGACTGACTCTGAGCCAGAGAAAAAGCCCGCTGAGCGGGAATCAGAGCTGAGTACTCCGATCCAACAGCAGTCTGGATTAGGGGAGATAAGTTCAATACCAGCTAGGGGTCCGACCACCAAGCAAAGTCAGTTACCTGGTCTGTCCCAGAGACAGGGCAGCTGTGAGGGGGAAGAGAAGCGGGACCAGTCTAAAGAGGAGCCTTTTCTGGAGATGAAACAGGAGAAAGGTCAGTTGAAAGGGTTTGAGGAGGACCGAAGTCCCCAAGGTTGGTTTACCATAATCATGTTTATATTGATAATCAATTTTCCATTGTAAGCTAACCATCTGAGATTCATATTGCTTAAACGCCTTTGAAAATTGTTCTAGCTTTCTAGATGCTTACTGGCTGACAGAGAGCTAGAACAATTTTGGGCAAGACAGGGCACTTCTTGTCCACCAACCATGGTGACGTTGACAGGTACAGCCAAAGTTCAGTGCTACTCAGCGTTATAGTGCAAGTAAGATTTTTACAGTAGAGGAAAACCTTCATTAAAAGGTCTGATTGTAAAAGTGGATGGTAAAGCAGATTAATTTCTCAGCTGCAGCAAAGATTTTCCAAGATTTGTCTCGTGACTGGTGGCAATTTTGCATTCGGTTTCTGTGATATTGGTTTTACTAGTAACTCTGGTAGTGTAGTAAGCAGTTTAGAAGCACTAAAAACGTGTAAGAATTAAATGAAAGTTTTCTTGTTACTCCTGATTATTTCCCTCAGCCCCAGAACCCATGGTAAATCTGCAGTTTGTGAAGAACGATTCATACGAGAAGGGCACAGACCTGATGGTGGTTAATGTTTACATGAAGGGGGTCTGCAGGGACACGGCCAAGGTCATCTTCAGGGAGCAGGACTTCACCCTCATCTTCCAGACCAGGTACTGAACATGGATAAATTAAATTAATTAATAAAGGAATAAGCCAGCTGACTTTATGTCTGGACTCCATTTTGGCACTTTTAAAAGTTCCAGTGGAACAGTGTCATGTCAGTGAATTATGGAGATATTTTTTCCATCTTTTGCCTTTTACAGTGATGCTAATTTCCTGCGGCTTCATCCAGACTGTGGGCCGAACACGCTCTTTAAGTGGCAAGTTAAACTCAGGTATGTGTTGCAGTCATTGTTTGCCTACTTCTTTTTACAATATTATTGGAAACCTGCATGTTTTGAATGATCAGCTAAAGACAGTAGAGACTGTGTGCTTTCTGGTGATAATACTGACATTGTACATGATGTGAATTTAATGTACAATGGGAAATACTAGGGCCAAGGACTAAAACAATAACAATAAATTATTGTAGTATGTTTTTCTTCAATTTAAATATAAAAATGTTCAATAAAATAACATTCAACAAAATTCTGTGATGGATGCCATAGTTCATGTGGGAAGAATAGATGGCAGGCACACAAATGGCACAGGCTGGAATAGACAAAGGCCCGGTTGCATGCCTGGTTACAAGTGAGGAGACACACACCACACACTGAACGTGCACCTGTATTGTTTTGATAGGCTAAAGATTAGCTCAATGAGCCTTCCTTGAGTTTTCACTTTGAAGCCAAAAGTATAGTCTTTAATTTGTCACATCAAAATAATTTGACATATTGAGTTGATTATCGATATTGACTGATAATTTAATTGTGACAAAATTTTTGCCCAGGTAGTACTGTCTTTTTTGATCTCTTTTGATTATTTTGATCTGAGATAACTCGCCACCATTCTCAGTAGTTATCATGACTAGAGAGTTTGAAGCACTTGTTTGTTTCTAATTAGTGATCTTGGTTTAAGCACCTCTGTCATCCCTTATATGAGAGTAAAGTTGCCCTTGAGATCTGATTAGCGACAGCTTTCCCTTCTCTACAATCTCGTCTTAGCCTTTAATGGGAAAAAAGCAACACCTATCACAGATCGGTGTTGAGAGGTGACTTCACCTTACTCCCCTTGTCTTTGGGTCTCACCTGACTGCATTTCTCTCCTGGCCTTCAGGAACCTGATCCAACCTGAGCAGTGCAGCTACTCCTTCACCCCATCCCGACTAGACATTACACTGAAGAAGAGACACAGTCAGCGCTGGGGGGGCCTGGAGGCCCCTGCCACACAAGGTCTGCTGCCTAGCTTCTACTTGGCAACACTTTGTGGATATTGCATTTGTGGTGGAAAAACCCTGCAACATACTCCCATCTATAAATGACTATACACAGTTTCTCATATACACACAACCATGGAAAGCAACAAACCTTCAATTCGCGGCTAGACTACCACACACTTAACACATACCACACTGCAGTTTGACCACAGTTGCCACCCTGTTGATCAGTAGTAATTATCATCATAACTAACTACAGTGAGTTTGCTAGGAAATCACTGAGTCATTCCCTCAATGCTTTGAAGAACAGAATTGATATGAAGTAACATGGTTTATGCAGACAGATGGGCCCATAAGTGTCTATATGTGTGTGACAAGTCATACACCTGGTGTGGGTTACTGTTTATTTGTGTGTGTGTGTGTGTGTGTGTTTGTGTGTCCAAGGCAAATGGATGTGTACTTTTAGGGTAGTACTCAAAGACAGGAATTGGAACTCTGTAACTAATCCAGTAACTAGATATGGGTGCCACAGTGTGCCCTGCCAACCTCATGTGGACTGCTCAGTCTGGGCCTGGTGCCCTTTAGAGCCCCTGTGCTGGTTCAAAATAGAAATGATTTTCTGTTTATATGGCAGTATGTGGAAGTCAATTTTGTAGTTGTTTAGTTTATATTTCTAAATATTTAGTTTGTTTTAATTACACTTATCACATAATTTACTTGCACATCATTCACTTATTTTGTAAACTTTCTGCATTTTAAAAGCCAACAAAATCAGTTAAAACCTGACAAGACCTGAAACAAATGCTTTCTACAGTCTGTGGTTGCTGACCCTTAGCTTCTAACCACAAACTCCATCGTCCTCTGTTTAAGGTGCAGTGGGGGGCGCCAAGGTTGCTGTGCCCTCTAGTCCTGCCTCTATGGAGAAGAGTCAGCCAGGCAGCAGTCAGCACAGTCTCCCAGCCAAGGAGGAGCCTCCCCGTGTGGGGGAGGAGAAACCCAAGGCTCCCAAGGCCCCATCCAGAGTGGATGATGCGGGTATGGATTCTGTGGTTCCTCGTTCCGTCTCTGAGCACGTGCCCATCACCAAGTCAGAGCCTGGTGTCACTACGGTGAGTTGTATAATAAAAGACCATCACATAGACTGAAGAGATGGTATACAAGGGAAGCAACATGCCTGCAAAAAGTAAACAAACCAATTTTTAGTTAAGGGACCACAGCAAAGTGTTTGAAATAATTTCAATTCTCGATGGTGGATGTTGGCACTAAATGTCCACTTTAGCAACGCATATATAGAGCTTTTGCACTGGTTTGTATGGTCTAAGTTTCTAAACATTATCCCATCACCAAGCCTAAGCTGTCTAAAACCATGGTGAGAATAGCTGTTAAAGGATAGAAACAAGAAGTCAGATATTGCCAACAAAAACTTCTTTTTTGGCCTGCTATAACCCAAAGTTATTTATTTTGTGAATGGCCTAGGAAGGGAATTGATTGTTTTTCTGCAGCCAAGTCCAAAAGTTTACAGAAAGGAGAGGAAAATCAGATTGTCTTAACTTGCTGTGTGGTGCTTCATTGTTGTCTACATCTGTTTGGTCTCAGCCTAAGCCCACCTGCATGGTGCAGCCCATGACCCATATGGCTCCTGCCAGCAGTGAACGTCTTGAGGAAGAAGAGGAGAAGAAAGTGTGCTTGCCTGGATTCACAGGATTGGTCAACCTCGGCAACACCTGTTTCATGAACAGCGTCATCCAATCCTTGTCCAACACCAGAGAACTCAGGGACTACTTCCATGGTAAGTGAGGTTTTCAAATTGTTAATCACTAATAAATAAGCTTTGAGGTAGCACCGGTAATTTTTTTTCATGTGCTAATAGTCTAATCAGCTGTTAAGCTTGGCCAGTGTATAATTTCTTGATTCTCTTAACTTGGATTGTTGTTTGCCTTTTTTAAAGCGTTTTTGTTTCTCTGTCATGGGGTTAATATAGGTCTGCATTAGTCATTTCTTAAACTCTTTTATTCTTGTTGTCCTCCCTCTTGAGGAAACCTGGTTCTTATTATCTTGTTGAAATGTTGGAAATGCTTGGTGTCCCTGAATTACTCTGGAGTATGCACTTTTCCATTTGCCTCTTATGCATGACTCGTATGCAGTCCCTACAATTCAAGTATTTCACAAATTAGAAATAAATGCTTGTGAATGTAGGTCACCTCATACTTCTCCAAACATTTTTGTGGCCCTGTGGTACATTAAATCCTTTCTGTTCAGTTTGAGGTTGATACAGTGGCTGTTGTTTGTACATTTCCATGTATCTCTTCGCTCCACTCAGACCTATGCTCCCAGTGACTTCTCAGTTTGTCTGGTTTCATTAGTCTCATGGGTGCCTTTTCTCTGCCCCTGCAGATCGAGCATTTGAGGCAGAGATCAACTGTAATAACCCCCTGGGAACAGGAGGCAGGCTAGCTATTGGCTTCGCTGTGCTGCTCAGGGCCCTTTGGAAAGGAACACACCACGCCTTCCAACCCTCAAAACTCAAGGTATGCAAGCAGAAAGCCTGCCATATATGAAACATGTGTTCAATCCTGTTCTATGTCTGTTGCTGCTAAAATAGTTTTTCAACAGTTTTAGAACAGTTAATCCTATATCATTTTGGTTACTTTCTACCTTCCTGTCTTCCGCTGTTGATACCTGTGCAAAAAAATATTATTTTCCTCCTTCCATTTTCCCTCATCATTTCTCATGCTTCCCACTCTTCATTTTTTTCTCACTCAACAGGCAATTGTGGCCAGCAAAGCCAGTCAGTTTACAGGTTACGCCCAGCACGATGCCCAGGAGTTTATGGCTTTCTTGCTGGACGGACTCCATGAGGACCTGAACCGCGTCCAGAACAAACCCTATACAGAGACAGTCGACTCCGATGGACGACTGGATGAAGTATGTGTTTTTCTCACCTTTGAGGTAACCAGAGGTGCATAGGTGTTACTGCATACTGCAGTGAAGATCTGTTGCAGGGATGATTATGCTGACTTGTGATTGTGTTCAGTACAGTCTTCAGTATACCAATGTGAAGATGAATGTTTATTAAAATAAAAGTGAGTTTACTTACATTTATGGAATTATTTCCTTCAGTTTTGATATAATACATTATTTTTTTTCTGTGTAATAATCATTGTACTTGATGACAACACTCAAAATGTCAAATGATAGAATATATCCCTATTTACTGAAAACTGTATTAGACTTCTGTTTATTGGAAAATAGAGAAAGATCAAAGAATCAATCTGTGCTTTGGATGCCATCAAACATATCATAGTCATGTTATTATTCAATATGTTGCATTCATAAAATGGTGTTTTTTTGAGGGGGGGGGTTCATTTTTTGCTTTTGAGCCCTCTGCTGCCCTCCCTCTTGCAGTCTAGCTAAGTTTTGTGTTTTGCCTGTTGGTCCAGGTGGTGGCGGAGGAGGCCTGGCAGAGGCACAAGATGAGAAATGACTCCTTCATAGTGGACCTCTTCCAGGGCCAGTTCAAGTCTAAGCTTGTCTGCCCCACATGCTCCAAGGTAATGCACATACACTTTTTTTTTTTTTTTTAAGTAAGTGTAATTTCTTCAGAGATACTATTAAAATAAAGCCTGTTCAAATGTGGATATGTTTCAGTCATGTTGTAGTCATATTAATTTAGTCTCTTTTTTTCCTCTTCGCTCCTCATCATTTTCCCTCCTTCCTCACCTCTTCCTTTAGGTGTCCATCACCTTTGATCCCTTCCTCTACCTGCCTGTCCCCTTGCCTCAGAAACAGAAGGTGCTCACAGTTTTCTACTTTGCTAAAGAACCTCACAAAAAACCCATCAAGGTAAGATGAAATAGCATGCTCCGCTTTCAAGATCAAGTAAAGATAATTTTTTCAGTATGTCCTGCATCTCATTAATGTACTCATTCATGTGTGTTTGTGTGTGTGATATTTAGTTCCTGTGTAGTGTGAGCAAGGAGAACTCCAGCACTGCTGAAGTCTTAGAGTCCATCTCTAGGAATGTGAGGATCAAACCCGAGAACCTCAGACTGGCAGAGGTAGGAAACATTAAATCTGCAGTGTTTCATACTCAGACAGAGCACAATTTCTAAGGGAGATTCACACCATTTTCGTATATTTAATGTTATTCACATAACCATCAAATCCTGAATAATGAATAAGAAGAATTATCAGAATAAATAGAATAGGATCAGGTAGGGAGCAGCATTCCTGGAGCTGGAAGGCATAAGTGGTCAATCAAATTCAGCTTTTGACTGAAATGAGTCAAGTGGTAATAATGACACAAGATTGGTATCAAAGTTGATACATGAAATCAGGGCATAAAAAACGTGAAATGTATTATAACAGTTTCTATCTGGAGTGGAGTTTTTCTTTTTCTCGTTTTCTTGAAATATTTGTTTTAGTGCCGTGCTCTCGGCTTTTACTAAGGAGAATACAGATATTTTAATGATGCCATGAGCAAAAAAAACAAACAAGCAGGTTAGTAGAAGAGGTTACATGATATTGTGAGAGTGACAGCGAATGAATGTCTGAATCCAAGGCACGGGATGAGTAATGTTTCCAATTCTGTCAGCTGTGAGGTAAAAATGGGAAAAGTACAGTTTGTAACACAATTGATTGGCAGTTTGGGTAATATTTTTCTTTTTCTTTTTTTTTGGACAATTGATTGAAAGTCAAATACTGAAATTTGTTCTGACAGCCTAAGTACAGATTTAGTCCATTGCTGAGGGACACTTCAGCAGGGTGATTGCTTGACACATTCTGTTCCAGTTGAGTTACAATCTTTCTAACCAGCAGGTGACCTTGCTGTCCACTTGTGTGAGATTCAGTCTTTATTACAGGCAGCATCTAAGTGTGTTTCACAAAATCAGTCCTCTTTATCCCTGAAACGCTACAAGCATGAGTTTCTGATGAGTAACTGCCTAAAACTTTAGTGTTCTGTAATTGGCTAAGACTGGTTTCCCAATACACCCACATTAAAATAGCTCCCACTAAGTTGGTCTTTGGGCTCCTCATCTCCACTCTGCCCAGCAATAAAGTTCTTATGTCCTACTCTTGTAACGTGCCCAGTGCTTTTCCACTTGTCTCCAGGTGTCAGCTATTAAAGGTGCATTTATTAATGGTGCATAAAGTAATGATTACATAAGTGCATGAAATTATGATTACACACGATTGTTTACTACTAAGAAAACCAGGTGAGATGTGTTTTCCCTTGACCATTGACTATTTATTTACTTACTTACTTACTTACTTACTTACTTATTTACTTACTTAGGTGGTGAAGAATCGTTTCCACCGTATCTTCCTGCCATCCCATTCCCTGGACACAGTGTCGTCCTCTGACATGCTGTTGTGCTTCGAAGTGCTGTCCAAAGAGCTGGCCAAGGAGAAGGTGGTGCTGCTCCGAGTCCAGCAGGTAGTAACTATCTACAATACAAAACATTTAAATTAGGCAGCATATTTGACTTAAACACGATCACTGTGTTAAGATATGTTTTTGTCCCTACATGGTAATGTAGGAAAGCTTCCTCTTTTTAAAGGTATTTCATTCCATCTTCTCATGGATTCCAACACAGCTCTCAGTATTAGTATTTCATTATACAGTAAACACAAAGTGATGGTTAAACAAATGCCATGCCAACATTATTGCTGAATGATGCATGATGTATGTGAATGCTAATTCCTAGTTTTAACCAGTCTAACATCAGGAGTTTTTTTAAACTTTCGAAAGGCAGCTTGACATAAAATTATTTTACGTCAGTGCTTATCCATAGTTATTTTTTGTCACCTCAAACTATAAAACTATTCAGCGATTCACATACTCATCTGAGATAATACATTTCAGCCAGGAAAAAAACTATTCAATTAACAAAATTTCTATCTAAGCAAAGCACTGTCTAATTATCAGCCAGGATTGTAAGCTCTCAGCATGCTTTGTAAAATTTGTTAGGATATTGCTTAATAAATGAGGTGTAACAATTTTGTATGATGATTGGTTTGTTCTAATGCAGTGTCAAAATTTTCTTTCCCCTGTCTCATCTTTATCACATCCCTGCTCTCCCTTTGGTACCTCCAGAGGCTCCAAGTGCCCAGTATCCCCATCTCAAAGTGTGCTGCCTGCCTGAAGCCTCCTCTGTCTGAGGAAGACAAGCTGAAGCGCTGCACTCGTTGCTACCGTGTGGGCTACTGCAACCAGTGAGTTCAACGAGTAAACATTGTCTCAGCCTGGCACACAACAGCAAAACATTAGTGGCGGAAAATGTGATTGTTATTGCAAATCAGGGCACAGAAAATTATAGGTGGAAACATATGATCTATCATTCCGTGACTCAGTTTTGTATTTTTCCGAAATTCAGTCTTTTAACTCTTCTGTGAATCTGTTCGATTTTCCTTTCTCTTCATTTCAGAGCATGTCAAAGGAGCCACTGGCCCAATCACAAAGGTCTGTGTCGACCCAACATGGAGAATGTGGGCCTGCCCTTCCTGATCAGTGTGCCAGAGTCCCGACTCTCCTACACCCGCCTCACACAGCTACTGGAGGGTTACTCCAGGTATAAAACTAGTCTAACATACAGTCCTGGGTATAAAAATATCAATGTACTTCAAATATTAGAGTTATGACGCTGTGGCTAAACATTTGCTCTTGAACTATCCATAGTTTAATCTTGATTTTGTCTGAAACACTGTATACAAGGCAGAAACACAAACTGTCATATTGCCTGTTTTCCTCCATTGAAACAAAAAATCTAATTCACTATCAGTAGTTTTGGTACTATTTACTGTAAATATTGAGAATTGTCAGGTAACAGGTAGCTGCTTTGGTTGTATCCATTCCCCAGCAAAATGTTTGAAGGCCTCTCTTTATTGTATAGAGCACTATCTTGATACCAAATGCTTGACACTAGACATGACGAATAAATGGATGCAATTGCATACCACATCAGTCATGGTATGTTTCAGAGAGTTAAATGAAAATACAAATTAGATAATTCTACTCTAACTTGGTTGCATTAAAATATCTCAAAAGTAGTAACATGTAATGAATTATAAGTGTTGTCTCTTCAGGCTCTCTCTCTCTCTTTTTTTTCTCTGTGTGCAGATTTTCCGTCAATGTGTTCCAGCCTCCTTCCCAGTCAGGCAGGACATCTCCTGAAACCTCCCAGTGCAGGGCTGACCTCCCCCTAATGTCTACAGGCTCTCCTGAAGGTCTGGGATCTGGGGAGGAGGCCATGGGTGGTAGCAGTACCGTAGGAGCAGGTCATTTGGACCTGGAGAGCCCAACTCTGGTGCTTGAATCCCAGGCAGACTCTGCCCAGGCCTCGGCCATCCACTCTGGGGAGCTGGACTCCCTTTCATCCTCCCACACTTCACTCTCTACCACTCACACTGTGGATTCAGGGTTTTCCGAGCCTCCCTCCTCCACCTCCTGCTGTTCCCTGGACCCGCAGGCAGAGAAAGAGACGTCCTGTGAGAAGGCAGTGCGGCCAGAAGGTGGGGAGAGAAGATAAGGGATTATGTTACTTACATCTGGCAGACACGTTTACATTTCTGTTATTGTTATTTTTGTACCTGCATTACCTCACTCCTCTTCCTCTTTTTCCTCTTTCTAGTGGCAGTAACAGGGTATCAGCAGCCAAGTGAGACAGCATCAGGTCATGCAAGTCAATTCTATATCTCTCTGCTGGACTCTAACAACAAGGAGCAGAGGCTGGATGAGAAAGGTAAGATCTGAATCCTCTTCAGTATTGACATTTTGGCTCAAGTCCTAGAAGTTGTGTTTCCTCAGTCTGTGGATCTTGAAAGATGTGATGTTAATTTTTACAATTGGGTTAATGAACAGATTGCATGTACTGTGTCTTATGGAGTTCAGAAGTTGATACTGTAAAAGGAGGTCTTTGAAACTCAAAGTTAATTTAATTTTCATTAATTTACATGCCACCAGTGCTAGGTTTTCAACAACTCCCTGAAAGTTGGTCTTTCTCTGACATAGTGCAAGGCTAGCATGTTTCTGTTACAGAGCTGCCACTGTTCATCTTTTTATTACAATGAAAGTGCACACCTGCATTGTAATGCTAGGTGACAATAAGAAATTGTCATGTCGCTGACCTAGAGTGAAACAAACTTAAAAAACAAATGGACATTTCAGTTTGATGGAAAAGGAAAGTTTGGCAGATAAAGCCAGAGAAACAGCTGTAAACCATGCTTATTTTCTTAAACTTCCAGTTTTCGATGAGGCACCATCGAAAACTGGCAACATTTCAGTTGTCATAAATATTCATGAAGTGATCTCAAAATTCTCATCCCATTTGGATAGGCAATCTGTTTTTGAAGTTTTATGCTGCTGTGGATGGTGGGGGTGACTTTGGAAGGTAGCTAACAGACTGATACCCTCTTCACAGATGAAGCGCTGGTAGATATCCCAGAAGATGCAACCCTGGAGCTAGTTTGGAAGAACAACGAGCGTCTGAAGGAGTATGTTCTGGTGCGCTCCAAGGAGCTGGAGTTTGAGGAGGACCCGGGCTCTCTGAGTGAGACAGCCAGAGCGGGACACTTCACCCTGGAGCAGTGCCTCAACCTCTTCACCAAGCCAGAGGTGCTGGCACCAGAGGAGGCATGGTAGGGATGAATACACTGTATACATACAGTGTTTTTAACATCCTGTAATGTAACAGCATCTCTCTGTGTCCCTGTTTGTTTCTCTCACACAGTACACGTTATTGCATAGTTTGACAACTTCATTGTTTAAACTATACTGAATTATGAACAGAGGCAGTCACCATTATGATAATGTATTTTTTGTAGTTATTCATCCATGAGAAACCTTATCTGCTGTACCTTTTAAAGAGTTTGTGTATGAATCTTTGCATTACCCCTGTGTCAGCTGCAGAGGAGTGTCATGTCAGACATTTCTTGATAGTCAAAGTCGTTAAGTCTTTGGGCTCTATAAATACATATATGTCCTCAGTGGATTGGGATCACTTCCGACCAATGAATCCTCTCCTCTGCCTCCACCACTCTGTCTCCCTCACTGCTTTCCCGGTGTCTAAGGGAACATTGACACCAAACATTTAAAGCAGTTTATTTTAACCACAGCTTAAAGTGATTCATATTCATTTATAAACTCAACTGCTATGAAAGCCAGAGGCTGTAAATTATGGGAAACAGTACAGACAGGTCCATTATGCTTAGTTTATGTTACAAGGCCTGGGATCAAATTTGTTTGGATTCCTCTCTGTAGCCAACATTTCTAGCCTTGTGGGATGACACAGTACCAAAACTCAGTCAAGCTACTGCAAATCTGAGTGATTTTTTTTTTTTTTTACAAGCATTGGTTCATGTGTTACTTGGTCGTACAAACCTAAACAAACCAATGACAAAAATACAACAATGTTAAGTTTTCCTCTAAGGTTTGGACAAAAGAAAAACAATGTCTAGATGTGATTGAGAAGAATAAAACTACTGAAGGCAGTTCAACCAAAACAAAACAAGGAATGAAGAATAAGATAGTTTAATGTTGGTGGAACTCATCACACTTAACTGTAGCAGGTATCACTGAATGTAATGGTCCTTGTTTCTGTTGTGTCTGTGCTCAAGGTACTGTCCAAAGTGCCAGCAGCACCGTGAGGCATCCAAACAGCTGCTGCTGTGGCGTCTCCCCAACGTGTTGATCATCCAGCTTAAACGTTTCTCGTTCAGAAGCTTCATCTGGAGGGACAAGATCAACGACATGGTCGACTTCCCTGTCAGGTAAATGTACACACACTATCAGGCTGTATAACCTCTAGGAACATTTTCCTTAAAGAATGACATCTTTGTCTTAATATTTTGAATTGAAGGGATGTTTTGTTGCGTGTCTCCAAGAATGCTGACAGCTGAGTAGGGCTGGATATGATTCGTATCACAATCCAATAAATGATAATAAAATATTCAGCATTTTAAAGATAAATTGAGTCACTCAAAACAATTTAATTAAATGTTCAGTCCAATTTATTGAAACAGAATTAGAATAATGCACTTACTCAACACAGTGCACTAAAATGTAAATGTCATAACATCATATGAAAGTGATGCGCAGACATGATGCTCATCAATACAAACAGCTAGAAAATCGGTATAGTATTATGAAAAATAATATTGCAATACTGAGCTGCATGGACAAGTTTTGCAAGCTGGGCTGTGACATAATTAAGTGATGCCATACCTTTTTCTATTACATCGTATAGACTAAAAGCGATAGCAAAAAAAACCCCTCAATTTAAAATATAACCTCATGCAGCACTTTGTCCGAGGCTGTGTTCATCCATTTCCACAACGTAACCTTAAATGTCATCTTCTCCTGTAGGAACCTTGACCTGAGTAAGTTCTGTATTGGCCAGAAGGATGAGATGCAGCACCCTCCTATCTATGATCTGTACGCAGTCATCAACCATTACGGGGGAATGATAGGAGGCCACTACACGGCCTATACCCGACTGCCCAGTGACAAGAACAGCCAGCGCAGTGATGTTGGTGAGTCTGCAGTCATTTAGCTTGACTCTTCCATTGATCTCAGTACTAGTGCCCTCTGATGGGTGTTGCCATTCATTCTTATCAACTCTTTGTGACGGTGTATGAACAGTCACCTATTTTGATTTTCCCCTCTCCCTCCTTATGTCTTTGCCTTGTGTTTTCCTCGTCTGTTTCCTCTACCATTGCCTCACTTCTTTCCTTTCTCTCCTTATGTGCTTTATTTTCTTTATTTTCCATCATTCCACTAACATCCTTTAACTCTCTCTTAACTCCTCTCCCATTTACCATCTCCTCTTTCTTTCCTTTGTATTGCCACCCTCTCCTCCTACGCCTGTTTTTCCCATCCTACAGGCTGGCGTCTGTTTGATGACAGCACCGTCACAATGGTGGAGGAGAGCCAGGTGGTGACGCGCTATGCCTATGTCCTGTTCTACCGCCGACGAAACTCTCCTGTGGAGAGGCCACCACGCTTCCTGGGGCCTCTGGGTGCTGAGTCACCCACTGCTGCAGGAGCCACGGCCAGCCAGGTGAGAGTCCCACTATTCTGTATGTGACTAAAAGCCCCTATCAGTATGTCTTAACACCAAGATCACACTTAATGTGTTGTTGAAAGTTCAGATCCAGTTCAGTTAAGGCAGTTTGTTTCCATATATGTCAAAAACAGGTTGTGCACAGCTCAGCACACATTTTACAGCAGTGCTGCAACTGCATTATAAAGTGTGACCCTGGTGTCCTATGATTTTACCCCTTAAACTACATTGTTTATTTAGTCATGGGACTTGACACCTGCTCCCAGGTCAGTACTCCCGTTCTCTGTATCCTTACAGGCTCAAAGTCAGTGTACATAAAGCTTGGCTAAGAGTCCATGACCTATATAGGCTAAATTGATTTTCCTTTTCCTAGAAATGATATATACACATGCCATGGCAGCACAGGTTCAAATACCAGCATAAATGTCATTATGATTTGAAAAGTAAATTGGATCTGTTGCAGCAGCCTTTTATCTAACAAGATGGGAATATTGGCCCAAGTTACTGGAATTGTTGATAAGAGGGTATATTTATTACCTTTAATCAATAGCAGTAATGTAAATAAAAGTCTGAGAAGGATGGCTGACCTAGAATTAGCTTTGTGTCTTTTAAAGAAACTGCATACAAGTCCGAATATTTCAGTGATCTTTACCAGCTAAAGTAAATGTTTGAATGCAGCCGATCACCTTTCACATGGTTGGGGGATAATGATGACTGACAAATGTATCAGTTACTGGCCATAATTTACCAGTATTTGACTGACCTCACCTTTAAGAGAAGCCTGCATTAAGCTGCTAAGTGCCAGTGCTTAGTTTTAATTACTCTTGATCATGGCTCCTCTTGGGAGACGTGTGATTAAAGCAGATGGCCTATAATGGAGAGGTCCATTGCTGACAGGGTCTATTAGTTCTGCTACAGAAAGCTTTAGTGTCAGGCAGCATCAACATCTTCAGAGTTAATGTAAAGAACAAGTAAGGCCTCAAGTAGGGGCCTCAATGACTCTTTTTTTTCCCCAAAAACAAGGCTGGACAAAGCTGTTTGGTTGTCAATCTGGTGAATTATCAGCCTACAAGGATACCAATAAAGTTGGAGCTTATAGGAATTAATTCTTGGGAAGTGGGCTGTCTTACTCTATTGAACTGTTGAACTTTTAACTTTAAAATGGTGCACAAATTAATGACCAGAAGACATTATGTTGTGAGATTTTGGGGCTAGCCTTGTTGGAGAGGAGTGATAGACCTACAATTTTCACAACATCTTTAAGGAGTAGAACAGTCCAGGGGGAAAAAAAAATGATACAATTTGCCAGTCATTAATTTTTCACTCTTGCTACCTCCGCCTTCCAAATCCAGTTGTGTCTCTCGGGAGGTACAGTTTAATTTTTACATCCAGATGAGACCCTCTCTTATGTACAGAAATGATAGGAATGCAGTGTTGTGTTTATCCTTCCTCAGCTTAGTTCCTTTCACTTGGGTTATCAGGGAGGGGTTTGTGCCTGTGGTAATGAGATGAAACTGTAATCTTGGGGCAGGGGTGGCAAATTATTCTTCTACTAAACTGTGGATGAATGAGTACAAGGCTTCATTCCCTAACTTCTTTTTCATTACTTCTTAATTTATAAATCAGTATTCTGATGCCAATCTTTGTCAGTCTGATTGTTGCCGACTTAAGAAGATTAGTCTAACTAACATTCAGTATTACCATCAAAGATGATGTTAAACTGGTTCTGAAATGAGGCTTTAGGGCTCTACACCTCTGTTTTAAATTTTGTCTGATCTGTACCATGTTTATCAGAGTTTCAGATATAAGAAATTGAGCACTGAATTCTTACTGTGGGGCTTTGGAGGGTAGTGCAGTTCTATTTGTGCTTTGTGATTCAGTTGACCATCTTAACTTAACTTCTAAATCATGTGAATTGCATCCACATTTTTTTCTGTCCGTTTGCTTTCTGAAAAGCACGCCTATAACACTGTCTTTCTCACTTTCGAGAGTGAAGGCTTGTCCTTCGCTCTCTCAAAATCACTGTAATCAGGGATGTGGAACAAAGGAAACAACTCAATAAAGCCTGCTTTCATAGCCTTGACATTTAGTCCCCTTGAAACACAAAAAACAGTGCACTCATATCTTTGCTGTCCATTTGAACACTGGGGCTTTTGGTGTCCCTCCACTACATCTCTGAGTGTAATGTACCATGAAATTGTCTGCCTTGATATTATTGTCTCTGACCTTCTGTAAACGCTGTGTTATAAGTTAGTGTGAAATAGGAAAATGCAAATGGAGTGGAAATCATTGCTTTACAACCAATCAAGTAGCATTTGAAGTGAAACATTGAGGAAGATCGGCTCAAAGTCTGTTATAATCAGTGTTTGTTAGATCACGACTTTTCCCAGAAGCTGACACAGGTTTCCGCCAATCGCAGGCCTCTCTAATATGGCAGGAACTGGAGGAAGAAGAGGAGGGGCTTGACGAAGGCCCCCGTGGCCTGTTCCGCACTGGGCTGCGGAGGCGACAAGCTCCAAGGATGATGCGGAGAGATGGAGAAGATGAAGATGGAGCTGAGAGGCTGTTGCCACGGCATCGCAGGCAGAGGATGTCGGACTATTCTGATGATGACTGTGTGCGATATTTCGTTCTAGGGACGCTGGCGGCCGTCTTTGCCTTGTTCCTCAATTTGGTCTACCCTCTGCTTCACAAAGCCAACTGGGGCTGACAAATGGCTTGTTTGTAACTTAGCTATGCTGGGGCATCATTCCTATACATAGAAGACAGGTCAGGCATACAGTGAGAGCTCAGATAAGAACTTGAGGCTGGCCAGCTAATGGATTTACAACTTGAGAAAACATCCTGATAATTTTCTCACTCCTCTTGATCATGGATGGGGTCACAGGCATTAGTCTTTAGGAAGCATAATGAAACCCCCTTTTAAGCAATCTTACATCACTACAAGTGTGTGTATGACTTCAGCAACTCAACCCTTTAAAATTCTTGTGGCACGCTTTCACACATGAAAATAAGGTGCAGGCCCACCAGAAAATGGTGGGTGGCACTTGAAATATTATGTGGAAGGAAAAATACCTGTGTCACCATAAGAAAACTGTCTGGTAATCCTGTTTTACACTATTGTGTAAGACCTAGAGTGCTTGTGAGCCACATTTATGTATTGTGGGCTGCTCCATGCATTGCCTCTATGCATTGTATTGACACTTTGGTCTGCTGTGAATAAGTGCTTGTCTCAGCTATACATGCTTTTCAGCAGTTTGCTTTCTAGTGCAGCCTTCTTGATGATGGTACACAGATGATAAGTTCTAACAGCCTTAATCACCCACACAGTAACTTTTCAATCCAGTTGGTAGAGTACCTATGTAGCGAGACTGTATCAAATGTGTATAATTTAAGAAGTTACTGAATTGGATGCTACCAAAACTGCAGCACAGAAACGAACTGCCCATCTCCTGATGTAGCCATTGTCAAAGGCTCCCTTTTTGCATGCTTGCTGCCTTCCTGCTGCACTGTTGTGCAACACTTAAAAACTAATTAAACTAATTAAGGAGCTGATGTACAAAAAGCTAAGACAGAAGAAGGATGCATGTGCGTTCAGCAATGGCCATTACTATACAAATAATATTCTATTGAACACTAAGTTATAGAACTCTATATTTCGTGTGTGCGCAATTTGTGCTATGTTGCTTTTTTTCCATGTCCTTAAAAGAACACAAATTGATGTGTGAGATGAGAAATAGGAATTCCTGATTATTTTTTTAACGTTGTTTTTCTTTAAATGTGTCCATTACAGTACTGTATAGATGCTTTTAAATGAATATTTTCAAGCCATAGCCACTTAAGGATTTTTAAATTGTCAGGATGAACTTTTAAAGCTGACAAGTCATTTTGTCTTTTTAAAAAAAAAAAAAAAAACCTGCAAGCTGAGATAAGAAATGTACTGACAATGCAGTGTAATATACAACAGAAATACCGTCCACCACAGAATGTAATGAAGTGTGTTTGAAGGTGACATTAAGTACTGTATGGAAACCTCCAGAGGTATTGATTATGCGTCTTTGGGCAGTTTTGTGCTTAAAAAGTCACAAATTTGTCTTACAATTGCACTAAGTCTTTGAGTGTATTGACTCTTGATGTTTTTGCCTTCTAACTGGATGCAATGATGAAATTAGTTTCTTTGTGTAAGATATTTGTTTTGATTTGAAATCCTAAAGAGACCCATTTCCTGCATTACTTATTACATAAAACACCTTACTTAACAAAATTACCCAACAGAATCCCTCCAAGATGCTTTAAGCTATACAAGATTTTTTTTTTTTTTTTTTTTTTAAATAATTGTATTCATTTCACAGAGTTGTATTTAACACAGTTCTAAACAAGTCCTCTGAATGAGATTTCTCAGAGGACAAATTCAAACTCATTAACTCAGAACAGCTCAGACAAAATGAATTTATGCTCAGAACTGTTAGTGGTGTTGGGATAGATAATGTGCATGATGAATCAGCACTGGCTTTTCAGTGTAGTATGAACTAGTGTCGGCAGTAACATACATTTCATACAGTTGTCCAGTTTTATAACCATCTTCACTGTTGTGCAGCTCAATGTGACTTTTTGAGTCCGAACTGCCCATGGACAGTTTGTTTGTGCTGGTGTTGTGGTTGCGAGTGTTGCAACAGGTCTCAGGGAAATCTCAGTGTTATCAGGCATCAAGGCGGTGTAGGGCTACCTATGTTTGCTTTAAATGCTTGGCATAGCTCAGTGCACCATCAAGCTGTGTATACCTGATTCAGATATATGCAATCTAGTTTTAAAATAATTCATGTTGTGTGTGGAACATACTTTGCTTTTTCTGAAATGCAAAACTCAGAAAATGTGAAATCTTCAGGTGCCCAGTTGAAACAAGATTGTGGTCAGCTGCTCTTAATCATGTCTGTTCAGTTGATCTTCAGTTTAGGAAATTTTCAGGAACTGAATCACTACACTTTTAAGAACTGAGTAATGTTGGTATTCCGTTTGTAATTGAATAGATTGAAAAGGACCTTACAGCAGACGGATTACAATGAATTTGCATGTATGTAGTCAACTATAAGATTTGAATCATTGAAGTACACAGTTAATTGGAAAGAGTAATCATGACATGTATTTTCTGTATGAAAGTAATTGAATATCTGCTGACGTAATATGTTAATCACTCAGATAATCTAAATATTGATTTTTTTTTTTTTTTTTTTTTTTTTTTTTTTTTACTTGCAATATGAATCTAGTTACCTCCATCCAAGTGCTGCTTCCTATTATTAAAAGCATTGTGTTCCTCTTTGGAAATAAAATGTCCAACATTTATGTCGTTATGAATATTATTTCAGTCATTTAGCTTAAGAAACAAGCATGTGTTTTAACAATGGGCATCATTCTCCAAAGAGAAATTGGACTAATGTTTACCACTTTGATTTTTAAGGGCAGTCTGGACAGGAGCTTCTGCAGCTAACAGTCATTACTGTTTTCTCAAGACAGGTTTAATCTTTCAGCAGGGAGTCTGGGGAAACAATAATCCATAACTAAACTAGCATGATTTATTGTTACGCTGGTTTATTTTTCAGGCTTCTAGCCAGGCACTATTTGGGACAGACCTGGATCCTGAAGGACCTCCTACGCTGACCCCAGAGGTGCCTTCTGACCTCTTCGCCCACTCTGGAGAGTGTGCTGCTCCGTCTTACAGCAACATGGAGGAGGTGGACTAGTCTTGGTCTGGATGGATGGATGAAATGGAGAGCGGAAGACGCGGCGAGGTTCTTGGTGGATTCTATGTGGTTCCCGCTGCTGGATGCCTACCAACTGACCAACAAGCCGCTCCACATGGAAGATGATTTAGTAGCTCGAAGCTACTCCTCAGCTAAAGACACATCAGTGCTCACTATTTATATAGGCATCGTTAGGGTGTCCAGACAATGGTGCAATGCTAGATCTGGGGTTGGTCCATGAGGAATGGACTGCACTCATTTGAGAGACCTTTGAACTACACACATAATACAGTACTAACCATACCTGCAGACCCATAATAAACTCACATTTATTGATATTTATACACATATACTGTCCCATTGACAAAGATTTACATGCTGTAAATGTAGTAATACTCATGCAACACATATAGTGACACACACATACACAGAAGCTAACACACTCCTGTGGCCCCAGTGCTAGGCGCAGCTGATGGTAAGCTGATGCGAATTGAGTTTTCCTCTTAACCGCCCAGTGTAGTTCAGTACTGTGCGCCTGCAGACTGCCACACACCACCGCATCGTTTCAGTCTGGTTTCAAGCTAAAACCTCACTGCTGACCTTGACCAGACCTATTCATCCCCTGCTAATATTCTCATTATTGAACAAGCTACTGTTGATTATTAGGGAAAACACGAGGAAATTTGAGAAAATTTGGGCAGTATGAGTGAAGACTGTTCCTGTGTGTGTGTGTGTGTGTGTGTGTGTGTGTGTGTAAATCTTTTTTTCTTTCTTTTTTTTTTTTGAAACGTGTTCAGCTATTGCCTGGTCTGATGTTTTTGTGACAGAATCCTGTAACTTGGATTGAAATTGTAGCAGCTGATGTACAAAAAAGTGTGTTGAGTGCTGGGCTGATAATTTTTTGATACTAAGGGCAAATATTGTTTTTGTTTTTTTGTTTGTTTGTTTGTTTTGGTCTTGTCTGCTTCATAAACCAACCTAATTTTGCTTCCCTTGCTTTACTTTACTCTGTATTTTTTGTACTCGTTTAGTTATTCAGTCCTGTGGATGCGATTGTCAAAGGCTTGAGTACACACTGAAATGTGCATGACTGCATGTTCATACACACAGTAGCCCCTCCCCTCTCTTCGTCAGATACTGACCCCTCTACCTTCCTCTTCCGCCTCACTTCCAACTTTGCTGCATTTCTTCTTCTTTTTTTTTTTTTTGTTTTGAGTGGATTGTCTTGTTCACCCTCTCCTGCCCTTCCTTTCTATTGGACTGCATATACAGTGGGGATCATTAAGAATGCTGCTGTGAATACAATATAAATGGTTAATATAAATAAAACCTTTTTTGAGAAGTGCTGACATAAGTGTGTGTTTTATAGACCAGTTTTATGTGGGACTTGGCGGACTAATTTTCATAAAGGTCTGTGAAAGTGATTCTGGTGGGTGATGGTCTTTCTGGATTTTTACATTTTCATTCTTCCTATGTCAGTTACATAGAAATGAGGAACTGCTATTACAACTAAAATGCATCCTCCGCTCAGATTTCCAGGTTTCCATGAACAGTCAAAATTACGCTCATTGGAACCAAGGAATTTCTATCTTTAAATGAATTTTGCCTTCATCTTTATTCTACTCAGTTCTGTTCAACTCAGCACATTATTGCCACATCAGCACAGTGCAATGCTTATCTTCAAATTAATGATAGAAATGAACACATTTGACCATTTAAATGTTAGTCATTTGTCATTTCATTATTAAGACCTCTTCTTTTTAACTGTACATAATACACAGCCCCTACACTCCAATGATGAGCATTGGGCCCCACCCATACACACACACACTCACACACACCCCACTTTCAGTACATGATTTGGTGCTAATAATTTTAGACCTGAAAAAATTTTGAAGGAACTGGCTGTTGTGCATGGATGCTACAGGCTTTTCATTACTGAAGAGTCGAGGGTAAAAGGTCAAAATGTGTTGTATATTTCATGAACAGTCCTGAAAAGCATTGCTCTGGTGATAAGATGTAGGTAGAAACATGCACTGAACTGTTGCAGTCTATTAAAAATTCAACACATGGAGCGTTATGAAAACACACAGCCTCAGTGCCAGCCGGTTCAAACGTTTTCTTGTAGGAAACAATGCAGCCTATTCAGAAGCACTGGAAGTCAGTGAAATCCTGATTACACTGTTGAAAACACATGAAGCTTTGCTCAGAAATATACACCACTGGCGGGCTGGGGGAAGACACAAAGTGTCCTCTAGAGACCGAAAATGAGAGGTCTGATCTTCACATGGGAAAAAGATCAAATGCCGCCTAGGGTGCCCCTTCATGCAATAAAATAAATAAATAAATATAGTAAATGAGGTGCTCCTCTAATTGAGAAGAGTCCCTCCAGCGGATAAAATGTGCTGCAGTGCTGCACAGGGTGTCCTTACATGTGTGAGAATGTGGCAGGTTTCTTAATGGATGAGCCTCCAGTGGAGAAAATGTGATGTGGTGCAACAGGACAGCCTAAGCCTTTACAATAAAACATGGGATAAGCATGAGAAACGTGAGAAATGTACAAAACAAAGCAAAACAAAACCAAAAAAAAAAAAATTTTTTTAAAGAAATGTGCACAAAAAACTATAGAACTTTAAAGTTTGGTGTAATTGCTTTTTTACTTAATGTAAGAGTGGACCGTGTGTGTGTGTGTGTGTGTGTGTGTGTGTGTGTGTGTGTGTGTGAAGCAAATGTTAAT
>OMLB01063277.1:6775-19086 GCA_900302555.1 Myripristis jacobus | reverse complement strand
TGTGAATAAAGATTTGACAGGTCCTTGCTTTCCTGTGTGTTTTCTAAGCATTTTACTTTTAATCTGGGTCACCAATAACACTGTTAATCTTAATCGAGGACAAAAACTATTTCATCATACATGAAACATCAGCTTTCTGCTCGCCCCTTTTTAACATCATTTGTTTTTTTTCTCAAATTGTACACAAGATATATCTAAAATTGATAAACTGATACTGGTTTACGGTAACACGCATTTTTGAGGATTACACGCTTTATCAAAACAACTCATGACATACCAAGCGACTGAAAATAATCATGCGGAAGGTCCTCCGGCGTTGTAGAGTGCCGGTAGATGGCGCTTGTGTCTGCTGTCTAGTAGTAGTGTAACTGCTATCCGGCTGAAGAAGAAGAAGAAGATGCAGAAGATGAGGCGGAAGAGCGGAGGAGGAGGAAGTAAATAACCATGAGCCAAACAGCTGAGCCGGAGAAAAGCCGGGTAGTTCATAAATCTTAGTTGAACCACTGTAAAAACACCAACCTCACGTATTCTCTCCACCATGGCGGACTCCGATAAGAGCAGCAGCTGTCAAGACGGTGAAGGCCCCGGGACAGAGTGTGGAGACCCGGCCGAGCCTGGTTGTGGGACAGGTGACCCCACCTCAGTGCCGCTCCCCGTGGCGCGGCTGGCCTCAAATGCCAGCCACAAGAAAAAGTTAGTGCTTCACGTTGACCTCAACAACACCATACTGGTGTCAGACGCCGTGACGGGCCAGGGGACTGTGGCTGCTCTGGATTACTTTCTCACCACCGTCACCTGGGGACACACGAGTAAAGATGGTAAAGGCTCACTCGCTATTCACGCCGAGAACGCGAGAAAATGGTCCCAGTGTGCTCGAGCGTTACGTTCCTACTGTTTGGGCAGACTGTCACACCAAGCTTCCTTGAAAATATTGGTAGTTTTAAGTTTCTTTGCTCACTGACATAAAGGCATTTCTGGTAGAGTAAAGCTCAAGGCGTTTTACAAACATTTACGACCCACTCCTACTTTCGGCATGCATTCAACTGAAAGATTAACTCTTAAAATTAACTTTTATAATTGGTAATTTTGTAATTCCCTGTCTTGCCTATACAAAATACACTGGTGGGCGGCAGTGATCATTGTGAAATATGTTAAACTAGAGCTCTAGAGATGTGGCACTTGCTTTTTTTTTCCAAAGGGGGGAGAGAGAAAAGTAGGTTGTGGACTGACTATATGCTGCGTATGGGTGTATAGACAGAGAAGGGGTTTGAAGCTGCTGTGGGCGTAAACCTTTGCAACCTCCTGCCTAGAGCAGATGCGTCATTATAGAGTTAGCAACACTTTCATTCACATCTCTGTAACATGTAGCATGCATAAACTGCAGGGCGGATGCATCAGTCAACAAAATGGGACACTGTCAGGAATGTATTTCAAATGTTAGGCAACAAATCATTGTTATTCAATTGAAGTGACTGTCCTTCAACAATAAGATTGCTCAAAAAGTTGGCCTTTACATGAAACCAGGTTTCCTCTTCATATTATAAATAGAGGTACTCATTTGGTTGCAGTGGACAGGTGACGGGAACATTTAATCAGGGTTATAATAATTGTCAAAAGTGCTAGTGGACTGTATTAGCACTCATATCTTGTGTACACCCCCCACCCCCCCACAGTGGTTTTATTTGCATTCAAGACTATTTCACAAAACTTTGCTCTTCAGGAAAGTGGGAATGGTTGAGCAACTCGCCCTCTCTGCTCCCACCATGTGAGGGCGCTGTCAGTTACTACTCCCAGTTTGGACGGGTAGCGGGTTTCACCTCCACAGCTGGTCGACGTTTTCGGGGGATTCTGGATGAGCATCTGAACCTGCTCCGCTGGCCTGAGGGAATCAAGGTAAGAATCCGCTAGAAACAAATGGACATGTTAGATGGAAACTGCAGGTCTGACACTGGGCTTCACGTCTTGGGAGTCTACACAAATTTTGCTGTGACTAGAGAACCAAACTGGTGCTGTGCGATAATTTCCTTCAGTCATTACTGCTTGTCAGAAACTTAACACCTGGAGCTAGACTGCAGCCTAAGCAGTTCTGCTTTGCCCACTGAAGACAGAATAGATGGAGATGCCACATGGAATATACTGTAGCCTTTGCAGCTGTCAGGGGCTGTTAAGCCTCACAGAACAAACCCCTTGCTGGCTTCGGGGCTTAGAAAAATGCCTGCGAATCAGATCTACACTCAAACCAAAGTTACTAAATTCCTATGCATAAGTGTTTTTTTTTTTTTTTACCGGTAAAGTATCTCTTTGCATATATCACTGGAGGATGAAAATCAGGGGAATTTTCCATTTGGACTGCTTCCCAATTCTGTAGCAACTAGGGTCCTACATCTTTATTGCTACTTCTTCCTGTTTTTGCAATCCATATCTACTGTGTGCCAGTTTTATCAGTTTTTCATGTCAAATACTTGTGTCTATTAGTTACTGTTTGACTGCCAATTTCAAAGACACCATGCATATTCAGTCCAGGGAACCATTTAACAATATGAATGGCAGTGGCTATGGCCACAAAGTAGCCTTAAAATTACAATTAATATAAAAAGATTGTCTCCTATTAATTTTGAAATGAAGGTACTCTCTCTGGAAATGAGAAAGTCGGCAGCAATGAATAAAGGCAAAGCTCGGAACCGAGTTAACCCCGTTATCTCCTTGAACCAGACAGGAGTTTTTCTTTTTTGAAGTTTTCAGCCATGCCTCCCTTTGACATTGGGGATTTTATGCTACTAGATGGCCCGGCTTACTGGTTAGAATGCTGGTTTTCACAGATTAGATTTGGCAGGTTTGACTGTTTGGTGCAGTTTGGTGGTACCGACCACACGCTGCCTCTCTGTTCTTGCAGGGAGACAATGAACTGGCCGTGAGAGGAGAGGACGGGCGCCTGTACCACTGGATCCTCCCCTCCTTCTTCCAGCTGCTGAAAGACTTGGCGGAGGAGGGGAGGGAGTTCGCCATCCTGTTTCGTACCTTTGGCACGGATTTACCTCGTGTGCTCACTGCTGTATCCAAGGCACTGAACCAGGGGACTCATCCACTGTTCCCCGAGCTACCTGAATTAAAGGTACATTCAGATCAAAATCATTCATTAATAAGCCATAAGAAAATACCTAATATGCCCACCTTGTGCAGTTGTCGCAGGTCATGGCCACCTCTTTAATCTAACTGAGGGATTGCAGACAAAAATAGGTCACTCAAATTGATATATTGTGGTGGTGAATCGCATATGCACAGTTAGAGAAAGTGAAGGTGTATTTCAGTCATAGACTAGCAACATGCTGCAGTAGAGTCCCTGACACCTGTAAAATCAAGCCCCGATATTTCAATCTTTGGTCCTTTTCATTGCGCTTTTCTCTGCCATTCCATCCTTTAAAACCAACGTGGACCTAATCTAACATGCACTGTTTTGTGGTTTGTTCTCCAGTTTTGTTTTGCTCTGTTTTGTTTTCCAGTGACTATATGCTGGGATTTACTTTTTGATGTACCCCCCTTTTATCTGCCTGCCTCATATGCTTCTGCCTCAGTTAGTGGCCTTTCACAGTCCCCAGAGAACGAGTCTGTGCTTGTTGCAGTGCATGTAGGTGGAGAGAGCGATAGAGATACCACAGTGATGGTGTTAGCATAGTAACAGCAAGCGAGCAACTTTTTGTAGTCATGAAAAGGTGAAAGAGGCACCCCTTATTCAAAACACAGCCTGTCTTGTGGCTGCATTGTATTCTTGTCTATTGAAGCCGTTGCCAGTGGAGATATTGATATCTTCGTCCACAATGGATTTTTGCCTGTGTTATTGTGGAGCTCTAGTGAAGAATGGCGGCTTTAGAAAGAAACCATTACCCTTCAATTTTGAATGCCGGGGAAAAAAAGATTAGTTTTATTGTTTTCGTTTTTTCTTTTATTAAAGTCCACTGTAGCTGGAAATGTCTTGTTTTAACGTCAATGCCACGTTGTTAGCATTTAGCCAGTTCATCCACAGAATAAAGAGACATACACAACAAAACTACATAATGGACTCAGAAATACAAGATATATCAGCAATAGTTGTGTTTTTAACAATTTCAAGGTGGATTTTTCCCTTAAAGTGATGTCTTTCTGATCATCATTTATCAGTTCTGTCTTATGATCAGTCAACCGTGGCAGGGTTAGTCACCTGAGAGTTGCCTTGTGTGAAGTATCTGTGGTCAGTTGTCTCTGTCTTTAATTTGTGTGTGGGTGTTTGTGTTTAGAATGCTCCAGTAAAAGTGTGTGTGGAGGGAATTCATTAGGGTTGACTGGAAAAATGCTCCTGTGGGCATCGCAGAGTTGTATGCCCTCCAACATCCACCATCATATACACACACACACACACACACACACACACACACACACACACTCGTACATGCAAAAGCACTCTCCTTCACTCCCCCCTAGAGTGTTTTGTACGTGTTAGCCCACTGAAGTGGTGCACATTGATTTCTTGAGGAGAGAAGAGGGTGGGATGGATGGATAGATGGATGGATGAAGAGAGGAGAAGTAGAGGAGCTGTTAGAAAGTGAACCTGCCAGGCACAGCAGGCCGCTTTGAAGAGACCGCAGCAGACGTCTTATTCGAACAGCCGCCTGTCAGATGCTATTTATCTGAGAGTTTAGACCGGAAGGGCAATCAATTGCAAGACATAATGTGATTATGCAGGTTTTGAACTGGCTCTGGCCATTTCCTTGCCTTGATGGGTTCCTCTCTGCGACTGCCACTCACCTTGTTGTCAGGTCTTGGAAATGCAGTGAAAATATGCCTCATTAAAAGGATATCGGGAGATTGGCAATTTAACCTTACAGTGATGAGAATCTAGACGCCAAGATCATCCAAATGCGCCTGGTAGATCGCTTGATAGCACATATCAGGTATATAAGCAGAAAACTTCATGTTGAGTGACAGGCGGCCACGACCAGCAAAACTTTGTGAGAAAACAGGCTGTGTCAGCTGAAAATTAGATTTCATTTCTTTAGAAGGATACAGACAGCAGCTCTTTCTCTTCTTAAATTTGGCATTAAATTGAATTCAGTAAAAAAAAAAAAATACTGTGTACATTGTATGTGCAAGTGCAAGTATGTCTATCATTTTTTATGCAGTTTGAACTTATCTTAATGGATTGCTCAGTATTAATAATAACTGTACTGAAGATTGGAGATTATACATGCCCATTTTCTGTTTTTTTTTTTTTTTTTTTTAAGTCCCTGCCTGGTTTATTGTTGAGAAAAATATAATGATGATCTTACACAATTAATTTCAGATCAGAGCTGCCGGAGGCCTCGTTTTAATAGTGAAGTAATTTCACAGAAATGCCTCTTTGTTTTGTGCTGATAGCAGAATCCAGAGCTGCAGTCCCTCTCAGTAACTCTCTCTGTAAACCCCCCACCCCTCCTACTCCATGCTCAGTTAAGTGTGAACGTGACTCCGGGCAAGATCCGCTGCAGTAAGAAGGGAGTTGTTTTGAGCCGAGCCGAGGACAGAGTGTCGAGTCGTGATGGCGACAGAGGCCTGTACCAGTACCTGAGCTCGGTCGACGGCCTGGGGGGCTTCCAGGACCACTTTGACTGGTATGCACAACACTCCCCTGACTCCCATTAGTAGGCCTTTTCCACAGTAGCCATCTTTGACATGAAATAGCAGGGTAAACACAGGTGTTAGCGATCCTTTCCAACAACAACAACACCAAGACCCTGGCTCTATTAGACCTAAATGGAACTCAAACTTAACTAACGCCATCAGTATCACCTGTGTTTACCCTGCTGTTCATGTCAAAATTGCTACTGTGAAAAAGATCTATTGCTGCTGACTTCTTGCTGGCCTATATTTTTTCCTTTAAACATTCCTTTTCCTCTGTCTAGGTGGGCAGGTAACACCTACTCCATTGAGGGCGGGAAGCCATTGTGGGTCGACCCGTTTGACCAGCACGTCCAGCACATCTTCATCGACGACAACATCAGGCAGAATGACGAGGACACCATAGTGCGTCCCATGGTACGCTCATCTCTCTTAAGTAATCAGAGTATCCGTGGGTGACCTTAAGAATTACCACATCCACAGGTCTCTGCCACTAATATATATTTCTGCATGTCAGACACTTCCAAATAGCAGGGTCTTAAACTGTAAGTAGGCAAAGACCTCAAAGTAGGTCTGACAGTGGAAATTTTAATGCCAGTGCTGGTTAGGGTTGGAGTTGGAGATGTCCTTTCCATTTGAAGCTGGCTCCAGTCTGCAGAGGTAAAGCTATCCTTTGGTACATTGTTCCAATACAGTTCTGGGTAAGATGCACCCAGAAAATCCATTGCGCTTGTGGACTGGTCGACTGTCTGTGGACTTTTGCCTGTCATAGTTGAGTGCTCTAAAAGCATAGTCGAAGTGCACCAGAGCCACTTCAGAGACATCGTTTCCCATCAGTTTGTACAGAAACTGAAAAGTCTGTACCCTGAGCAAGATAAGTGAAGAGGACTTTAGTGTTGCGAGTCACCCTGGTCTCTTAAAGATGAATTGTTAAGGTGCTGGCACTTTTTCACCTCCTCAGCAAGTTTTACTTCAAGTGCTGTTTCCATTCTCCAAGTAGTCAAGTCAAGAAGCCTAGCAACAAGACTAGTGCTGTAACATAAAATGCTGCTCAGCGAGTGAAACCGGTAGCTGAGCTGTAGTTTGTGTCATGCAAGGTATTCTTGTAGGGGGGGACAAGTCCACATGATTATAGCCCTAAACCTAACTCTTGCATACCAACTTATCAGGTTTCATAATTAGGCGACTCCAGCACAGCTTTGAACAGTCTGTAATTTACACAAGCAGTAAAGTCACGTTTTCATTTTCACCGTACAGACGAGTGAGCAGGCTAATTAGAGCAGAGATTCAACAGAAACGTCAAGCGACGAGACAATATAGCACAGTGCACTTGCTCCCTTGTAGCACCATCATCCACGGTCGAGCAAAATGAGAATCGCAAAAGGGAGTTATGAGCTGTTGGGATCATTTTTAATTCAAACCTTGTAATGTGGTTTGTTTATTTTCTGGGACCATGCTAAAGCTAAAGAGATAATTTTCATCCATTATTTTAGGGCAGGAAGAGACAAAAGAAATTGCAGTCAATGAGTACAGAGAAATTGACACAATAAGGTACAAATATGCATCAACAAAACACACATTAACACAAAATTACATTAAATATGAAAGAGCATAATAAATATACAAGATAATGTGTCCTAAAAACATAAGAGCGTCGGTAGTCTGTGACACGGTGCTGAGACACAGAGGAGACCTCGGTAGAACATATGTCTACCTTTTATCCAAGTCTTCATCTCTTTTAAAGCTCATGAAAGTTATTGCCTAATGCACAATGGACAGAATGAATAGATAAAATAGTAGAATTTGCTTTCATTTGGAGACACTCTTCCAGCAGCCTTTATTCCAGCCATTTCTCTCCCTTGTTTAAATGACGCTGCTTGTGATACGGAGGTTGAGAACCCCAGAAAGCCAAGCATGCCAACTTTTCCCTTCTCTCTCCTGTTCGGTTCCCAGGTTTTCGTGGATCCAGATGGCACTGAGACCCGCACAGCCTGCACCTGCGAACTCTACGACATCAGCCTGGTCCAGAACGACCTGCTGCAGGCCATTTCCAACCCAGAGTACTTCAGTCAGCGCATCCGCATCTGCCAGGAAAACTATGAGAGGAATCTCCAGCAGGGGGCGGGCTAGTGTGCACTCTAACCTCGCTCCCTGGTTTGTCCGTCTCAGCTTCTAGAGTAGGGTCCCGTTAACCCTTACAGCCCCAAAACAAGTGGAAGATGCATTTAGGATGGAGGTAGGGCTAATCTGACCAGCCATTTTAAACAAAGGTGGTAAAACATATATGAGGTCCAGGAATACTAATGGTGACATGTTTGGTTATAAATTTGTAGATGAAAAGAGATAATAGCACAGCTGCTTAAGATAAAATGTAATCTTCACAAGGAGAAACCTGAAACTTGATTTAAAACTGTGTTGCCAGGTAGCAGTCACATGGATAGTGTGTAATATAAAGACTTGAAAATACACTGATTTAAATCTGAGTTCATCCACCTATGCAGTGTCTTCTTCAGGACAGCAATACGTGAGCTGCCCAACCTGCAGAGGTGATTGAAGCCATCTTCTACAAACAGCACCTGTAGTCTTAGAGAGCCATCAGGACAAATATTTAGCCTGGTCTGTGTCTTTATTGTCCTTTCCAGTAGAGGATCTGACTACCTCAGTGGTCTGTCTGTAAAGAGGGAGAAACAATGTAAAGTAGCCACTTGTACTGTAGTTGCATGGCATGGCAGTATTAGATTTTAGTGTCTGCTGTCCTAAAGCGAACCCACAAGAGATGAGTTTTTGACTTAATTAAGCACCAAAGTGGCCAGGCCAGACACTTCAACCACAGCAAAGGGCCTGTGACAGATCACGCCATGGGATAATTACCCTAACTTTCTGAAATTCGTGTCAGACATGGTCAAAATCTCTCAGTGTTACATTAATTGCGGAGAGAGCGGGAATCACCACCTTTCGCTTCATTTCCTTGCATGCCATTATCCTCAGGGTGTGTGAAAAACGAGTTACGTGTATACATTTTTTTTTTTTGCGCTGCTGCTTCCCTTTTAGATTGCTAGGCAACTTTATTATAACTTAGTCTTGATCGACTGCATTGTTTACATCCGTGCAGAATCAGAAGGCAATACTTGAATATTCTAGAGAGGATTGAGAGTTTTGAACTCTGAAAGAAACCCACGACTACTGAGTACCGTTGAGTAGCTTGACTTAAGGGTCATAATTTACATAAATGAACGGATTATGAACGCATCATGAACGGATTTTAATCAGAACGCGGCATCTAGTAACACACAAACTGTGGCTGTTGAACGCTTCCTGAAGTTACTTTATTGCTGATAATCTACTGAGACACTCACAGCACATGATGTGAGAATGATGCATACATCATTATGTAGTTCAGACTCAGTGTTATTGCTCCATCAAAGCATTTGTCAGAGACATGACTATAAAAGCAATACACCGTACTGCACAGAGACATATCGTTTGGTTGAATGGGGTTTTGTGGTTTGCATTTATGGTATAAGCTTGTGTCATTAACTATAGTTACTTTTTGAAAGCACTCTTGTATGAAGCATCAAATGATTTATACATGTGGGAGTTACCTTAGTTGATGTTTTAGGGGTTAAGCATATATTTATTTTTAAGCTTGAAGGGTGTGTGTTTTTAATATATTTTCCTCAGGTCATTTTTTAAACAGACAGTTGAATGCAAAGAGTATGCAAGAATAGAAAGAAAGACACCCAAACACATAGATAATCTATATAGTGCTTTCAGGAAAGTGAAGCCATATGAATACCTATGTGCTTGGGTCATCTTAAC
Source organism: Myripristis jacobus (assembly GCA_900302555.1). NCBI lineage: Eukaryota > Metazoa > Chordata > Actinopteri > Holocentriformes > Holocentridae > Myripristis > Myripristis jacobus. The sequence goes on along the minus strand of OMLB01063277.1, from coordinate 9,639 downwards.
GATAAGCGTGATGCTTTTGATTTGTAAAGCAGCGTATTCAAATACATTGCCTCCAAAACGCAAAGAGAGAGTTTTCTGTTATGAGATCATCAACATCGCACATGTAAATCAGACTCCCATCACGCGCAGTATTCGGCTTTCTCTTGTTACCATACCTTTGAATGCACATCACATCTGAAAACTTGAATGTCTGAATATGAATAAAACTTTTTGGAAGGTGTGAACAAGGCTGTTGATATTCAATAAACCTTTTTTCCCCCCCATTTCATGATGTTTTGCATATTGAAACTAGGGAAAATACATGAAACACTACTGGTATAGTGCATGTTAGCTGGCAGAGTCTTAGCATAATGTATAGCTCAGATCCATCTTACAGTAAATCAAGTACGCCTCAGGCCGCTGTGACAACATGCAGAAGGTCAGTGCATGATCGGCACAAGGTTCCAACTGTGTGTTAAAGCTTTTTAACGATAACTTGTGTAGAACACAGATACAGTATTGATTAGTAAATGTATGTGGTGTAATTTGTTCGTGTGTATCCTTGGTTCAGGTCCACTGGGTATTAATTAGACACTGTACAAGTTCTCAGGAGCAAAGGTCAGAAGTAAGCAAATATATCAAGTCAAGTGTTTTGTGTTGGTCTGTTGTGAAACAAACATCAATTTTGCTCTTAAATGAGGAGAAAAAATACCTCCAATATATAAAATTGGGGCTTAGTATTCCACATGTCCCTAGACTTGACATTTCTGGCTCTACATGGTGGCTGGGCACTTCAGAACTTTTAATTGACACAAATTTTTCAGGTGGGTACTTGATGGAGTATGATCGATGCTGCACCACCAGTGCAAGTTAGCATGACAAGTTGGAATGCTTTCAAAGTTGGTGATGAAAGATGAGTGGTTGTACAAACACTATGAACACTGGTGATTGATTGGACAAGTGGCATTTTTTTCCACAAAGGAAATGTGCTAAAATTGACAGCTATTATATAATAGATGCAGCTTTGCAAGACAGTGTTGCTTTTCCGAGGAGCTCGACTGCAACACTGAACAAAATGTAGCCAGTTTTCTATAGATTTGAGTAGAAACACTGTAAGAATAAATTACACCTTAATATATATTGCTGAACACTTTTATTTTTAACCACATATGTGTGTAAAGCCAATTCAGGACAGTGAATGTTATTCCAGCGTTTATTCAGATCATGCTGGTTGTTTTTGTTATTTTTCGCGCTCTGTTTTGACTGTTGTTAAAAGCTGTTACGCTTCATGTTACGCTTACGACATGTGCTACTGGACATCATTTGAACTGAAGTCCCCATATACGGCTCATGAGCTTATCCTCCCTCCACAGGAGGGCAGCAGTGCCGCTCCGGGGACGTGCTCACTTTCAGAAGCCGCATCACTATCCGCAGGTGAGTCTGGAGTTACCTGGCAGCAGTGCGAGTTCAAAGTCCCCCCCTAAATGAATGACTTCATTGTGTTTGAGAATAGCGATTTACAAACTGAACCTTCACTGAGAATATCGCATGCTCATTTGGAGGGAAAAGGGGCTGATTCCTGTAAAGTCAGGGTGGTGGAGGGACAACTGGCACAGTCGCATCACCAACTGCAGGAGCTGGTAGAGAGATTGCGCAATTGCGCACTGGTGAGTGAGGGGAGGAGACGGGAGGGGAGGGGATGAGAGGGAAGAGGAGACTGGAGGGGGGGAGAAATGTTGAGCCAATGGAAGGAGAAAGCTGCTAACTGTTGGCTCCGCTGGATTCAGTCACCGCACAGGTCCACGAGAGCAATATTTCCATCGCTGTCCTCCGCCGCTCAGTCTCAGCATGCGGCGCTCCTGTCCAAACGTTTACGCGGAGCTGCTCCGGCGAGCTCCGACGCACCGCTGACTGCGCCTGACGTCCACCCACCGGACAAAAGGTAACGACAGCTTAAACTTAACTTTTGTACTTTTTCCTGTGTGTGCTACCGCTGGCCTGCTGGCAGACAGTTGCGCCAGAGGGGTCTGTGAACAAGGTTACGCAGCCTACGCATGGCTCGCCTGTGCTGCGTGTCACGTCCTGCTGACAGACTTTGGATGTCGAAGTATTTGGGAAAGAATTCTGGTAAACAGCCTAAATTTTCGTTCGCATGGTGGTGCGCACTTGACCGCAAAGCAGTTGTCCTCCTGCAATTTGCACGAGTCGCTCTCGCGGTGGTCGGGCGTTGCAGAGAGGCAGCAAGTTGCGCGCAAGAACGCCCACGATTCACGCGCGTCAGATGGGTTTGGCAAGGAATGGGCACACGCCGTGCCCTAATGTTTGCCAAGATCAAAAAAAAAAAAATCCGCCAGAAATCTGTTTCGATACCAGATCTTAAAAGGCACATCAGGGGCCAATGTTCCCACCAAGCTGTGTGCGTCTCCGCAGGAACACTGATTTAACACATTTAAAAATGTCCAGCACTGACTAATTAGTAAAGCCTTGCCATTCACCAGTCATTGCCTCACTCTGTCCCCAAGAATGTAATCGATATGAGTTTTACACACATTGGTGACACCTGGTGACGTTAGATCCTTGGACTCACATTTAATGAATTGATGCTTGTATTTATACTTTTTAGGGGTAAGGCTAATAAGGGTGTTGTGTGTTTTTTCATTGGTGGCGGTCGAGGAAGAGTGCAGGTCTTTCCAGCTGTTCTATGAGATGCGCCTTTTTTTAAAACAGCCGCGTGCCAGCTGCTGCGCTGCCCAACATCTGTATTTGTCTGCCACTGAGAGAGAGAGAGAGAGAGAGAGAGAGAGAGAGAGCGACAGGTCAACTTCTCATCTGTGGTTTGATTAAATCCCACTCTCCTGTGTTCTTGATGCACATGTGGCTTACTG
>OMLB01063274.1:0-23436 GCA_900302555.1 Myripristis jacobus | reverse complement strand
AGAAGAGAAGAGAAGAGAAGAGAAGAGAGAAGAGAGGAGGAGAGGAGAGGAGAGGAGAGGAGAGAAGAGAGGAGAAGAGAAGGGAAGAGAAGAGGAGAGGAGAGAAGGGAAGAGAAGAGGAGAGGAGAGGAGAGGAGAGGAGAAGAGAAGAGAGAAGAGAGGAGAAGAGAAGAGAGGAGAGGCGAGGAGAGGAGAGAAGAGAGGAGAAGAGAGAAGAGGAGAAGAGAAGAGAAGAGGAGAGAAGAGAAGAGAAGAGAGGAGAAGAGAAGAGAAGAGAAGAGAAGAGAAGAGGAGAGGAGAGGAGAGAAGAGAGGAGAAGAGAAGAGAAGAGAAGAGAAGAGAAGAGAAGAGAAGAGAAGAGAAGAGAAGAGAAGAGAAGAGAAGAGAAGAGAAGAGAAGAGAAGACGGCAGGATCACCAACCTAAAAAGCTCTTTTGGTCCAAACGCCTCACAGCTCCAGCATGATGATTCACTCTGATGATGAAATTACTGTATGGCTTCAAAAGAGATGTAAAGCCACACACTGGGAATGATAGATGATAAGCAGCATTCTGAATTGTTAATTCTGCTGTAATTAATATTGATTAGATTAGCTGGCAATAATCCATGCTTAGTTGTAGGAGGATAATGTGGCTTGGAGCACTCATAAACAACTCAATTAAAATCAGGATATTTTAATAATGACTTGGAGAGACCGAGAGACAGAGTCATTTGCCTTGCTGTACAATTTAAATTTAATAAGCACCAAGTAGTGCTTTTATGATATATGCCCTGCAGCAATTAGGCTATTTATTTGCATTGCTCATTTGTTTTATGGTGTTGTTTGTTCCATGGATTTGTTTATTTTATGATGCTGTTTACTTCGGTTGACTTGATGTCCGACAGCTCTTATTCTTTACTTTCTCTAAAAAGCGTTCCCATACACAGACAAATAGACACACACACACACACACACACACACACACACACACACACACACGCACGCACACTAAAGTCACAACCAACACCACTCCACTTGGCATCGGAAAACCCCTTTTTCTATAAATCCCCCAGTGCATTCTAAGCTGCTTTGCTGTCTGTTATGTTTATCTGCAGGAGCACATCTCTTTGGTTTTTATAATCTTTGTTTTTCCTTTGGATCTGTTTATGCCTGACTGAGCCCTGCACCTTTAAAATGATGAAAGGGGGAGCACAAAGTGTTTGGGGAAGACAATCTTTTATTCATATGATGTGTTTATGGTTATTGTTTCCGTTTGCTTTCAGCTTACAGCGGGCAGAGACAGAAATGTGAGGGGAATTGGGAATAAGAGTGACGGCTTAACGCGAGCTGAGCTGATTTGTCCCACCTCACAGGCAGCAACATGCATCAGTGTCTGACCCTGGGCATCTGTTGAACATGCAGAGTGTCATGATATGATATCTTTTCCTCCACTCTGTGCTGTGGACACCATCTTTCTGCCATCTGTATGGAGGAACCTGCATCAGGGCAAGGTTGAGTGGCCTCAAAATTAGGCAGTTCAATAAACAAGCAATTAAGCACACGGTCATCAATTAATTATATTATTATAAAAATGAATATTACATATTCTGTTGTTCTCTTTTGAATTTTGGATTTTTTTTATGTACTTCATCCAATTCTAGTCAGGCAAATTTTCACAACACAAATAATATATGTTCTTAATTCCTTTTTCTTTCTCTGTTGAAATGATCTCCACTTACAGTAAATGTAGTGAAAATGATCATAGGACCCTCTGTAACCGATACATCTCATTAGTCACATTAATCCACTGAGTCAGACACGTGTAAGGCATTAACATTGCCTTCAAGTGCTATGATGACTGAATTCATTCTCACTACCTTTACCATCAGTTGTTGACACAGCTTTGACGCTTTCTGCCCGTTTTCTCTCAAGATAAACGGTCACATCTCAGCAGCTCTGTCGCTTTCCCCCGGTAGTCAAACAGGTTTCTCTATTTGACGGTGTAATGAGGTTGTGAATTTGGCATTGCCATCTAAATAAGACACAAATTGAGGAGTTGCAAACCCATAAATAAAACTCTCTGGTGTCACATATCTGACTTTCCCCTGTTGTATTTACCACTTTCTCTGGCTGTTTGTTTTTCCATAACCCTCGATGGCATTGCTTCTGAGTTGAGGCAAAATTTCAAACTTTGCTAGAGTGTTTGGTTGTATTGTTAACACAATGAGTCCACATGGTGGTGAAATATCGTCATTAGTTGCTCCATGCACCCCTGGGCTGCTAATCCAGCCTACTGTGTTTAATCTCTTCATCCACTTGCATACTGCAGCAAAACAAAATAACACTTATAGCACATAAATGAGTGCAAACAAGTTGGATTATATCAATATATAAAACAACAATATCCAGTTCCCATCTTTTGAGGAAATTAATCATCTGTTTTCTTCTTATTTCTGTATGTGAATTGGAAAGTAGATCCGGCGGGTAGCGTCTGGAGGAAACGTCCTAGTAACCTTGCACCATGGGACATGTTGTTCATATTGACAGCCCAGGGGAGCACAAAGCATCTCCTGACAATACTTCACCACCATGTGGACTCATATCACGCACATGTAACAACACACTCCCACGGCTCAGTCTTGCCTTAAGACATGCTGGCCTTCATTAAACACGAATCTCTGAGCTGGTGTGTTTGCAATGTAATTTTATCTCTTATTAATGTATGCAAGAAGGACTTGTGAATACGCTTGTGTGCTATTGAAACCAGATGAGAGAACGGTCACTATAGACTATCTAACTTTTCCAATCCGTCTCAGTGTCCTGGGAAACCCTCCCAGCCTCAGTCCCCAAATGAACTCTTCAAACAAGTGAAATGAAGAATACAATGACTCTGTGCCCAATGGATTATGCCTTAACGTCCACAAAGTCAGGAGAAGGTTTGCATGGACCCTAATCCCTGTCTGATTCAAAATCTATTTATGCTGGGACACATTCTGTTTTTTTTTTTTCTACCTCTTCCCTGTTCTCTGCAAGCTGTGGGTCGTTGTATTGTGAAGAGTTGGGACTTAAATCTCATCACAACTTCAGGGGAAGATTAAGAGCAACACTTGGGGAGGGGGTTGACCGTTGATCTCTGAACAGCCTGTGTGGATTCCAGTGTAAATACAATCTGTGTCATTAGGACAAGCACAATCAAGTCTATGGCCCGAATTCACCTCAGCATCTGATACAAAGCACTACAACACAACAACCCGTCTAGCCTTGAAAGATCCTTTGAACTGACAGGACCTCTGGTTTGGTCTGACCTTATCTGGCATAGACGTGAAGACATTAAATCACGCATATTTGTGCACCTAAAAGTCAAAAGGGGCCTTAATTTAATGCTAAGGTCAATGACCATGACCAAAACATTTTTTCCATAGCAAATGAATGTAGCTGAGCCAGTGGCAGAACAGTGAAAATGACTACAAGGCAAAGAACTGTCATAAATGCCAAATAAAACCTGCACAAAAGCACCATTTGCAACATTTTTCTCGCCATTAAAGCAAGCGGTGAGATTGCTATTTACGATTAAAAATGGTGGGAATCAACCTTTGTGCTTAAAAACACTGAACCTGTCCTTTAAGTTATGTTAATATGTTATGGAGAATGACCATGATCAATAAGCTTTTCCATATCACAAGGAAACCCTGGCTCATTTTTACATCACTGACCAAGGCAGATTAAAGGGAGCAAGGGATTAAACTCATGATTTGAAGATTAGTGTTAGAATGATGTGGGTTTTGGTAAGACATGTGATGCAAGTCTGACAACTGTGTGACCCTGCCATTGTCATGAAATTACCTCAGTCACGGTGACATGACAATGACTCCGCTCATCACATTAACACTCATAAACACAAAAAGCGTCTCAGATTCCCAAAATACACTGTAACACTCCAGCTGCACCAAGCCAGGGGAATCAAAGTGTGGTTATTGGCAGGCAGGAACAAAGAACTTTTACACCCGCAGACAACTCCTACACAAAATGGGAAGGGTTTTCTCTCTCTTTCTGTCTCTTTCTCTCTCACACACTTATTCTTTCTCTCTCTCACACAGACACACACACAAATACATACACTGAGCCCAAGGGATGCATAAATCAAAGCAGGAGTCTAAATGTGCCATGCTAAGTGAAGAGAGGGCTAATTTCAACCTTCTCAAAGTGGGTAACCTGCTGCTTTCCTCGTCCGCCTTCAGCTTTTAAAACTGAGACTTTTTTCAGCAAATGAAAACACAAGAGAAAAAAAAAATATTAAAGCACAGCAGCCCAAAATATTGCTTTTGCATCTGCTGTTTGAAAGGCACTTCCGAGAATGGCATCCGTTTGCAGTGCGGAGACAAGTGACGTATCTTGTAATTGAATTCCTGTCAGATTTGTTTAATGTGCTGGCTGTCAACTTGTCAAGAGCTTGTCATGCAGACATTTGGATGATGATCCAAAGCTTTTATTAGGCCTGTATTGTTTGCCCACACGACTGTGCCCACACATACAAATGTTTGCAGAAACACACATAGGCATGCATACACAGCAACCACTGTAAATCCTTTCTGATACTCTGAGCCACAACTCCAAGACTAACCATCCTTGCTCCCATATGGTGGTCTACATGTCAGGCAGCGTTTGACATTGTTTGCTACTTAAAGTGTCATCCAGCCTCTCAATTATTCGCTCCAGACCTGCAGATGGAATCTGCCCTGGCAAGCTTCACCGTTTTTGATGCCCTCACAGTTTGCCAAATCCATACCATCAGGCGATTAACCAAGCTCTCGCCTTATAAGGCAGAAGAGACACTCTTCATGGGCAGAGAGAAGCAAAAGCAACAGGTTTTATTTTGTTTGCTGTGGTTCTGCTGGTAGCACCAGTGCTACGGAAGGAATGGGCTGACCACAGTTGCATCCGCAATCGCCGGCGTTTCGGTGTGCGCCAAGTAGAAACCGCAGATTGAAGGGAAGAATCCTGAGGAAAAGAAAAACCCTCGTGAACACAAAGCATAGAAAATACCACAGAGCCTGAAAAAAGTCCCTGCATTAGGTCTGCTTAGTTGAGAATTCTTTGTCTCTTTCTTTCGTGTGCAGCGTGATTCTGTTAAATGGTGCACCTTGTGTTCATTTGCATTTTGTTTCTCTTCCAAAAACATGCTTTCACTCATGCCAGGGATATTGGCACATGAATTAATGGCATGCATAAATCAACAATGCTCTACACCACTTCAGGTGTCAGGAAAAAAATATGGAACTATATGAGTGCTCTTTTGTGGAGACATACAATAGCTCCAAAATGTAATCACACATTCACGCTGTTACTAAGCCAAGCATGGAGAGGAGGCAAAGAGAATAATGAGAGGCCTGATGCAGCATTGTAGTCTCTCTGGCCATAGACTGATGGGCCAGGGCACTCATTGCATTAGGGAGAGAGGAATGGGGGAGTAAAGCACTGCATAATAAAACAGTCACCACACACACACCTACACACACGTAGACACACACACACCAGTGGAAATGCCTTGCACGAACACAAATTAACTGCCAGCGCCAATTTCATGCCTTGTGTGTCACATTTATGTGAAAGGTTAAACAGAAACAAATGGCTGATTTCTCCCAGTGCTGGGATTTGGACGAGAACAGGCTCTATTTTACAGAGGGATCCCAGGATTAAGGTGACCACAGTGGACAGGGGCATGACTTTATATCCTTCCACACACACATATCATAGATAGATAGATAGATAGATAGATAGATAGATAGATAGATAGATAGACAGATAGATAGATAGATAGATAGATAGATAGATAGATAGATATTAGGGCTGTCAAAGTTAACAGTAGTGCATTATTAAAAAAATAACACATGGTTGAACTTTTGACCGCATGCGACGTAATGATGTTTACCACGCCACCGCCCACACCCCAAATTTGTGGTGTAAATGGTAACGGCAATGGCAATTGGTAATTTTGTAAGGAAAAATTAATGGACTGATGAGGCATAATAGTTCCTAAATTCTACTTTCTACTTAATACTTTGCCACAACAAACTTTCTGGGGCCTATTTTACACCTGGTGGAAAGAAGTGCCAAGCACATCACAAGTGTTTTTTCTAGTTTCCAACAGATTCAGTTGTCATTTTTCCATCCAGCGCCCGCGTTGTGTAAATAGCAAATGCACTTGTACCCATCTGAGTGCCCATGGGTGTGTTGGTCTTAAAATGAGGTGTGGTCAGGCACATTGTTGCTGCACTGATGTCTTGGGGCAGTTGAAAGTGATTGACTCTATTGCATGTAACGCTCAAAACACAGCCATGATTAATAAGAGACTTTTGAACCATGTTCCTGTTGCAACGCCCCTGTTGCACAATTTACACAGCACATTCCAATGTAAGTACATTTGTGCTACTTGTTTTTTCATCCTCCTAATAAATCATCACAACTCCTTCTATACACAGAGTAGCCTGTTCCTCAGCCCAAAAGAAAGGGGCTGTTAGTGCACAATTGTGTATGATGTTATCTGGTGACTTCTAGCAACTTTTTTTAAGCAGCCAGTACATATCTTTGTCCTTCAACCGGAACCAGGTTCAAAGGTACTGTGTTATTAAGTATCCCCTTGTGTTGAAGTGTCCTTGAGCAAAACTCTGAATCCTTGTGTAGCCAACCCTGTAATCAATAATGGATAATATTACATTATTATCAGAATACCAAAATTGCAAAACCCTTAGACAAATCTAGTAAATACAATGAGCCTTCCTTGCCAAAGTAAAGAGACTAGCTGGGCTGTGATCGTATTTCTTGGCTGAGGTTAAAAGCCTCACTACCGCATTTTTAGAAGTTGAAGGTGATGGATTGATTTTTCTGGCAGGCTTGCGCACAACAAATAATCATATCTAGAGGAATCAGCCTTCTCCAGGTCACACACTGTGTTCAGGATAGGTGATGAGAGCTGCAGTAGATAACATCCCTAAATTGTATAATGCCAGACAGATGCCAAATAATCTCAGCTGAAGATTTTAAGCTTCAGTGCAGGTTATATTGTAAAAGAGGGAACAAAATCAGGCAAATATGAGGATTTGGAGATGATATGAAAAGTAAATTAGGCAACATAAACTTTAACTTGCTGTCCTATATATATTTTTTTATGGCTTGCACAAATACTTTTCAGAGTTAAATCACTTATTTCCCCTTTTGACTCTGCCAACACATGGCTTTCTAGCTTAGCCACATTAGATGCACTGATACAGTTATATGGAGGTCATTTAGTGCAAAAACTAAAACAAACAAAACATGCTTTATAAGTGCCTTGTGATTCCCCTACAATGCTTTGCAATTTTACACCATTAACAAACAAGCAAAACATGTTTTGCCAATACAAAACACGTAAAACAACAGATTTCTAATACATCTTCCTCTGAATCGGCCCAAGTCACAGCAAATCTCTTAAAAGTCTGTACGCTGATGAGAATATTGTGATTCTGGGCCAAAATCACCAGGAGTGATGATTTCCTTCTCAGTAATTCCCATACTAGGAGGGAAACTATTTTTATGAGGGTTTTTTTTCATAAATTTACAAATTGAATCTTGGAAATTCTCTGAATATTACCTCCCCTCCCCCAGCTCTGTAATTTATTTTTCTCCAATAGCACTAATAGATTAATTTAATATGAACTGCCAGCTGTGTTTATAGCTGGTCAACAGTTACTTTGTTATGTTTTAAATTATTTGAAATGAAAACTGAACTCCACAAGTTACTGCTTTATAAAGCAAGAACTAACTTTACAAGTGTATTAAAATCTGAGATTTGTTTGATGGGCCACAATTTGTTTGTTAATGGTGTTTTGTATTAGCAAAACACTTGAATCATAGGGTATGGGTGAAACATGCATTCTTTGTTCAAATCTGGCACTAAAATACATCCATACAGTGACTCAAAATGTTGTTAATGACGTCTTTGACAAGTTGATTACACGCTTGCACAAAGGTTAGTCGGGGCGGCAACAGATATGAGTCACTAAAGTGTGCAGCAGGTGGTCCAGGACTCCAGAACTCACTCACCCTCACAGAAAATGTTTATGTTAGGGACTCAGAATAAACAGCCAGCAATCTCCTTCCATTCAAATTTAGTGAAATTTAGGTTTCCTGACACAAAGTACTCCCTCAGTATTTTTGGATGAATGTAAAAGTACTGAAGGTAGTGAGAGAGGTGCCAACAACACCTTCCAGAGAGAGAAAGGGAGTGACAGGAGCGAGAACAAATAGAAAGGAAAAAAAAACACCTGGATGACTCTCAGTGTGGGCCAGTGTTCAACTGGATTAGGAGAGCCTCCAGGGATGGGAGAGGAGAAGGGTAGTGATGGTGTAATAGGGCGTGTGGTGGCGGTGGTGAGGGTGTGACGGTGGTGCAACAAGAATTTGATAAGAATAACACCTCACCACCCACAGCTAACCAGAGGGAGACAAACACAGTCACCATACCCACAAGTAGGACAAAGAGGAGGAGCAGAAAAGCCAGAGGCAGAGAGAGTAACGGTAACAAATCTGAAATGTAGAGCGAGGACATCCAAGAGAACCATTATCAATCAAAACAAGAGTGTCAGTTCATTAAACACAGACCATACATCCACACTGTGAAGAACATGATTAACAGTAAGCATTAACCTCAGAGCTGAGCATCAGGAAAACCTGCCAACGTTATGAGAAAAGTGTGCCATGGTAGACCTTTTTCCTGTTAATAACCAATCAAATGTCTGTGTTTCCTTGTTTCCTTACTTATGTGGTTTTGTTGCATGAACAATAGCTCTGCCTGGCAAGTACAAAATGGACAAGAGGCTGATTGCAGGTATTTTCCCAGTTCTCTACAGCTTTTAATTATAAAGAACTAGAAACTAGAAACTGGAACTAGAAGGATGGCACGCAGTAGAGTGCATGCATCCGCCAACATAATATGCCAATATGACATATGCCAATTAATGTCAATCAGTTTGGTCAAGACTAGCTTTTTGTGTCTGTAATTGTTGACATTATTAAATTCCTTGCCTCACATGAGTTACCTTTAAGGGGAACTGTTCAATTAAGATCCTAGGAAAGGGAGGGATTGGCCTTTTTCTGTCTTCATTACAAGTCACCTTGAGACAAAGCAAAGAACTAGCCCAAGCTTTCAAGTTAATAAAAAAGGAACACTTCACGTGCCATTAAAAATCAGGTTATAGAACTGATGGGTGACATTGTGACTGAAGCGATAGTCAAAGAGGTTGAGGAGTCATGGTTAACCATAAAGGCGGAGGGAACAAAGGACTCATCAAAGATAACGGAAATACAATGCCCGGCATTAAATACCGTGACGCCCTGTCAGAACATTATAAATGATTCAAAAGGACAAGGTACCTCTTTGAACTTACATTAGAAACTTGCAACAATTTACATAACTTTATGTCTTAGTGAGTTTTACAAGGTTACACAATTTTTATGCATAAAAATAATTACATATAGTTATAAATAATCAAATGTATCAACTATAAAGGCATGTATCCTATATAAAATGCACCAACATACTCACAATCCCATTCATTTAGACAAGTGTTCGTGTGCAGGAAGGGTTGATTTCATGGAGGATTTTACCCCTGGAGCTCCAGCACATCACACTGAACCTCTCCAAGTAAAAGCTGCACTAGCATTTCCTTTAGTTGAACTACCTTCAGGTCTGTTGAATGTCCTTCACTGCCGGGAGGAAGTCAACAGGCAGCACTCAGCTCCGTAAGTCAAGCCAAAGATTAGACAGCACTCTGCTGAATGAGAAGTGTTGCATCATGAGGCGGGGGCCTTCATCACAGCACATCGAGAAGATGACGTCCACCCTTTTAATGCCAGCTTGCTGGATGTGATGTTTAGTGTGACAAAGGAGTAAAAAAAACAACAACTCATACTCATTCATGCATGAATGCGTACTGTCTTTCTGTCTCTTTAAGATTCATATACACATTACAGGTAGTCACTTAAATCAACTAATTGCTGCCCATTGCAACACTTTGCTACTTTACATGTATAAAAAAGACACATTTGTTAGAGAAACTGACGCTTATCAATGTGCAATCAGTAAAAGGGTCAAGGCACACTCAGAGCTGAGCTGTTCACTACAGCTGCCAAGGACTGCTGCTATGCCTAATCAGTGGCGCACGCGTGCATACACACACACACACACACACACACACACACACACACACATTCAAACACAATTTGCACACAGTTAACACTTCAAAAGCCCACAGCTGAGCGCATGCCTTCATTTGCAAAGGTGCATGTAAGTGAACACACTCCCACACACAATAAAGACTAATCATCATTGTAATAACGCAAATTGCTACGTGGGCAAAACTGGTCATTGTCTATAGTACAAAATGTAGCACTTTGAAGCTGTAGTACACTGCTGGTGTGAAACCCTGCTTTTGAGCCGTGCCTCAGGTGAGTATATAAGGGTTGGGGGCAGAACAAGTAGGGTGACAGAGATTGGAGCCGGAAATGGATAAGCTGAAGCTGGCAAATCACCAGCTAAAGAGATAACGTCAGACTTTACTGCCAGTTCTCCACCTACAGCTAGGACTGCTGAGGGTGGGGAGAGAATTAGCAAAGGAGATGCTTAAGGGCACAAGCACAGGGTTCATGTTTCACGAAAAATGTCCCCTCCTTCCTGGTAAAGGTCACCTCTATGGGGAATCAGGTGGACACTAGCTCTATCTGCAGGAGAAAAACAAAATAAAACAAAACAGAAAGGAGCCCAGAGGACTACCCTGAGGCTGCCCGGCTCCATGCTTTCTGCTGTGATGTAAAGATGTCAGCCCCAGTCCAGGCACATGTTCCTCTGTTGAGAAATTTCATACACCAAATCCAGGGTTTAAGGTAAGCCTGTGGACACGAAACTTCACTTTTGAGTGCATAATATACCCACTTTCTGGGAGCTGACATAAATATTTCAAATCTAAATTCACTGTATATATCATAGTATGCAGTATCAAACTGGAGGTAATGAAAAATGTAATATATTGTAAGTGAGTTTTTTACCCACCTCTTCATTACCCTCCATATCACTGTCTGCCACCTTAAAAAAAAACTTCATATAAATATATAATATAATATATAATGTTAAAGCAAAATTGCTTTTAGCGCATAAACAAACAAGAAGAGAGTGAATTACACCAATATAAAAAGCAACAAGTCCTAGTACCCATTTTTTCCGTAATTATAATTATTTGTGAAAGAACTATCAGGTTTGTTTTTTTCCTGGTGTAAGGTTACTATGCAGAATCTTCCTGCAGAGGCTGACTGCTGGATCTACTTTCCAGTTATAATTGGAAAATAACAAGATAAGAGACGTTTAATTTCCTTAAAAATGGGTACTGGGGCTTGTTGTCTTTTATATTGTCATAATTCACTTGTGTTTGCTTTTGTTTATGATCAAAAAATCCTTGGAACTGTTTTACTGTGGTAAATTGTGAGGCACAAATAACATAGTCTGGATTAGCAGCCCAGGGGAGCATGGAGCAGCTGATGAGGATCACATCTGGGTAACCTTACACTCTGCCAAAGGTCAATTTTGCTTTAACTTCTTAACAAACTGCAGGACCGGTGGGTCTGGTTGGTTTGATCATGGAATCCTGGCAAACACTGAGGCCCTTCTTGTTCCTTGTGTTTCAAAGAAGCAAAGCTAGAGGAAGGTCAGTGGAAATAAAGGAAATGTAGTGCAGCCATAGGTGCATTCCCATGAACCAAGAGCAGATCACCGGGAGTTTACCAGTCTTCAGTGAAAGTGTCCGTCACAGTAGTTCAGGCTGGGTGAGTGGACAGTGTCAGTGGGAAAACAGGACAAGTCGCTGTCAGTTTTTTCTGACTACATTGTCCCACTCATCAACACTGCACTGGTTGTCTATGTTTACACCTTAATCTGAAGATGATTCTAATGATTCTAATTCTTTATTTTACTTGAGGTTCAATGGAAAGTTTTAGTGTCCCATGGTGTTCAGAAACTAAATACTTGCCTTAAAGATTTAAACGTACAATCTAGCCCTGCAAAGGCTCCCAAGTGGATTTTTAAACAACATCAATAGTGCACACACCCTCCGCCATATGTGATAAATCAAGCCCTCCTCGTGTTTCTGCGGATATTCAAAACCGCTTTTTTCCTCTGTGTTTGATTTATCATGACTTGTTGTGTTTTGTTAAGCTGCTTCTATGTGAGGAGGATACCAAAGAAAACGGCATCCAAGTTCAAAGTTTCCTCCGCAACTCTGATGCCTCGGAGGAATTCTCTCTGTGTCCTTGAGAGGCCTTATGGAGTGTGACTTAAAGACTTTTTATTCCTCCTCTGCTTCCTCATCTCCTCCCTCCTCCCTTCCTCGATGCTTCTCGCTGCGACTCTGCTATCTCTGTCGCCCTCTCTCCTCCCTCTCTTCCTCCCACCATCTCTAGGTAGCCTGAGGAGGGTTTCTCTACGCTCTGATTGGTTTTATTGGCAGTGGTTCAGCGGTGGAGGATGCCGGCGTGGCACTCGATGACGTGCTTGATAAAGATGGATAAGTACATAACATTAGGCAAAGCAGTTCTCTTTTCCATCTCATTAAAAAGACAACATTAGATGAGAATGGGAACATCCTCCGGTGTCAGAGAGATTCATGTCGGGTTATTCATCTCCTAATTGTGTTTTAGATAAAGTGTTGTAGTTTGGTGACGTGTTTCTTTAAAAGCATCGGTAGTCTAGCCGGCAGAGGCGTACAAGTCAAGCCGTCACTGTTGTGCTGTACGTGCCCCAAGTGAATCTGAGTGTGTATATTTTATTAAAAGGACACTTTTGCATGTGGCCCACATCCACACGCCTCCTTTTCTACAGCGCTAAGAGAGTCAGCAGAGCGCAGCAGAGCAGTATCTGACATGGTAAATAAAAACAAATCTATCACATAGCTTTCATGGTGCTACTGAGAGGGTTCGCATGCCACCATCTGACAGTGAACTTGTGCTGCTGAGGAAACAGTCAAGCCTCCCAGTGCAAAAACTTTTGAGATGCGGTGCTCAGCGCGTAGCGTGTCAACCTCCAGATCACCTCTCTAGTGTTTTGCATTTGCCTTTATATCAGCTACTGTTGGATGCTGACTCAACTTTTTTCCCTTCTACATGAAAATCTTCTAAGATGTATTTCTTCTCCACCTGCTCTGCCTTTACTTTCTTCATAGAAATTCACATCATTAGGTGGATGTTGAGTTAAGTACAGAGCTGCCTGTTTCGGGATTGAACAAGTCTGTGTTTGCCACGGTCGCTGACTTGATTTGGTCTCAGCCATGCTCGGAACTGGTCTTGACTCAAAGTTGATTGGACCCAGTCGTTGAAGTGGCTCGGATTTGATCACAGAACCTGAATGGCATAGAACTACCATGGATCTGTTTATGATCATTTGGCAGGTACAGAATAAAATGTTGATTGTTTTTAGTTGTTCAGTGAGACCATAAAGCATGTCACACAACCTTGCGAACTGATCACATATGTTGTGCTGTGGCTGCTTGCTAAAAGCAGTAATGAACACTAATAGTTCCATGCTCCAGACTCCACTGCACGTTTGGTCACTGCTGCAAAACCTCTCACCTCAGTGATTTGCTGCAGGTCAGTTTATGCAGAAGTCAGCCTTTTACAATGGCCACAGCTCTTTGCAATGACAACATACACATAAAAATGTCCTCCACTCTGACCATCACTCTATGTTGATTTGAATGGGAATGTCCACTCTACTCAAACTGAAGTTGGTCTCTCATAAAGCAGGCGGGAAGAAAAGAAAAGAAAAGAAAAGAAAAGAAAAGAAAAGAAAAGAAAAGAAAAGAAAAGAGGGGCGGCCCATTGGCTCACCTGGTAGAGCTACATACCATTAAAGCTAAATCCTTGTCACAGCAGACAGAATTCTGTTCCAGCACAGGCCCTTTGCTGCATGTCATCCCCTCTCTTTCTGCCCCGTCTCTCCCCTCTGTAGCTATCTAATAAAGCAGAAATGCTGAAAAAAATCATCTTTAAAAAGAAAAGAGGCAGGTGAGAGACAAATAGCGTGGCATTGTGTCTGCGAGATGCGGCGAAAGTGTTCTCAGCGTCAGGCGGAAGCGCCGGGGAAACAAAAGCAAGACTGCGAAGCTGTTTGGCATTTGATGATAGAGTGGGAGGGGGGCCTGTCCTTTACAAGGTGTGGGATGCTGGTTCAAATTGTGTTACTGTGCGGCGATTGATGGGAGACGTTCACCACCCACCAAGAGAGAGAGATGAAGAGACAGAAAGAGAGAGTTTACCACCCACATCAAATTGATGCTCAGCTGCAAGCCATCAATCAAAATCCCCAGGAAAAGAGGAAGGAAGTTAGGTCATTTAGATTGCAAGTGTAATATATTCCTTAAAACTATGCTGTCATTACCACAGGCAAGAAGTATACAATGACCTCATGCAACTGTATTGTGCTGCGGTCTATTTTTTTGCTTATTGACCCCCCTATTTGAGAGTTTTTAAAGAATCAAATACTGCAACATCTTTTATGCATTCAAACTGACAGAAAGGGAAGAGAGAAGCCTCCAGCTCTCCTGTCAGTGGGTGCTACTGAGGCGTCAACCATCGATAAAGAGCCTGAGTGAACCAGCATGGATAATAGCATCTACCACCCACAGGGGCTCCGCAGGAACGTGGCTATTTGAGTCCAACAGCTCTAATCAACAGCTATTTAAAGACCGCACCGTACCAAGTGTGAGTTCAAGCACTTGAAGAACTTGTAAAATTAGACAGGTGAAATATGCTTGAAATTGCTCTTTACTATACAGGACTAAACAGTAATGTCATAGTAAAAAGTATTTTATTTATCCATTCCCTGTTGTCATATACCTCACATTAGTAGATACTTTTATGCCATGTAGCTAATATCAGATGTCATTTGAGTCTTGTCTGTTGTGTAAGTGCTTGTGTAACACAGCATGAAACACAAATTCAAATGTTCACAGTTTTGCATTTCACACTTCTATTCTGCTTTTAAGTTATGCAGCACAACACTGACCGCGGCAAACAGTGCAACGTTCTACTCCGTTCACTGTCTGTGATCTGGACATTTGGGCATAAAAAAGAAAGATTTTCTCTCTCTTTTTTTTTAATAATCTGAAAGTGATCGGTGTAATTTTAAAAACCATATTTCTAACAGCTTAGTGGGTACCTACCTGCGTTGACTCATCACACAACTACGACATCACACTTGGTGTATTGAGTGGCATTTGCACAAATAAATACACCCTTTAGTGCAATTTTATACCAGCATGGATCATTTTTGTACACATGTATATATACTTAATGCATGGTTTACTTATAAACCATGCATTTTTATGCCCCAGTAGTGAGCTAGAATGACTGTAATCCAAATTTAGCAAGCAAAGCTACGCTGGTCAAAGGTCATCCAGCTGTAATGTATGCTTATAAAGCTTTTCGCTGGTAAAATAAGTACTTTGGTTGGAAAGCTGCAGCACAATTTGGTGAATCCAGTACCATTTAAGAGAGAATCATGCAGATAAAAACGTCCAAGTTTTGAATGGCATCTTAAATAACAGATCATGACAGGGATGATTATATGAAAACTCCATGGATTTTCCCTGTTGTCACGGAAATCCATGTGCATGCAACTTTTAAGGCCTACATCTAGCTCTTTTTCTGGCAGTTTACAGTACATACACCTACCAGCCAAAAGCCATTGAAATTCATAGGAGGATATAGCCACTTTGTCCTCGGGGATCTACTCATTTACTTCCTTCTACTTATAACCACCTCATTAGCTATCACTGCAGCTCTGCTTGAAAGTAAGATAGTGAGGTGTATACAGCCTGTATGTGTATACACAGACACACCTGTTTGGTGGTAAAGAAGAAAAGGAAGCTGGCTATTTCACTTGATTTATGTGTTTTTATATCTCAGGCCATTGTATCACTGCCATGTTACTGTGCACATAATCACATTTTTGAAGACATACAGGCTATAGATGAAAATATTGATACAAATGGATAGGAAGGCTGGCAAAAGGTTATAGTGAACTGTAAAGGAGGAAAAGTGTTCTTGCGGTATGTGTGTGTGGATTCATTCACATGCACTTGTGTTTGTTGATTATTAGCATTAATTAAGACTAATCTTACTCCCAACAACTTGAAGTGCATCTGTGGCCATGGCAACCCACTCCCAAATGGTGAGCGGCGGTGAGGCCTGCTGCCTCCCCACCTCCCCTGGCAGTCTTTGTGATTTGTGGAGCAATTACCAGACAACGAGAGGAGAAGGAGCACTTCACCAAGACGAGTCACTGTCCTGCCTAATGTGAAACAGTCTCGCCGTGTCTGGCAGCGCGCACACACACACACACACACACACACACACCATGTTTGCAAGAACCTCATTCGCAGTGAAAAACCACATGTGCTGTGTGTGTTGGGAGGCAGTTAAGTCTGCTTTGGGGTTAGAAGACATTACTTCAAAGACACAATGAGTGCATTTTCAGGTTGCGAAAAGTAGTACAGCCAAGCTGAGAAGTGAAACCAGAGGCAAGCTGAAATGTGTGGTGGTTTAAGTGTGAATTGAAAATACCATTCTTCCATGTGTAAAACTTGTTGCTGGGATATTTGCATGACACTACAACAAAGATTTTTTTTTTATTGAAATCACTTCAAACAAATGTAATACTTTTAACATCACTGTAAGAGTAGCCTTGTCTGGCTTCTTCTTTGTAGTTCCCAACATTTAACTATCTCTGTCCTGTTTGATTAATGCTGATCAAAGGGTTTAACACTTGTTAAAGTCATTTCTAGTTCACCTGTGTGCATCGGTCAAGATGTACAAGAGAGATGTACACAAGCAGAAAAAAGGAAGCACTATGGAGAAAAGATAAAGTTGACGTCATTGTCTGTGTCCATCTCTAATAAAATAAACAAAATGCTCAGTGATTTTAATATTCACAATGACGGCATTTCTTGTCACTGAGTCTGTTGATGTTGTTCAACGCGTGTCTGGTCCCACACACCTTAGAGGGGTCATCCTCTGGACCTTGTTTTTACACTTGGTTTAAATATTGATTCCATTTACACTGATGAGCTGCTTGTTACAGCCCATGAATTTGTTTTGTTCACCTTGTCTTTTAATTTAGATTCTCCACCCAGTAAACATTTTAAGTACTCTTGCATCTTAAACCGCCTCTCAGCTGAGACGTTCCCCGCAGCTTTTGACCCGAGTGCAGAGTTGTCTTTACATGCTGATGCAGACAGCACTGACAGCACTGTCACTCCTGATGTGCCTGTCTTTTCAAATAAGGATTGCAGTATCTTCCTCTCTTTGTTTGTGGATAAGATTAGAGATGTCAGGGCTAGTATTATTGCCTCCTCTACGCCCTTGTACACTTATCCAACTCGGCCGTCAATTTTGGACTGCTTTTCTCCCATTTCCCTGCAAGACCTCATTGCTCTAGAGGGCGATATGAAACCTTCCTCAAGTCCTGTAGATCTTACCAATGTCTATGCTTAACTTTTCTTATGCTTATACTTGGGTATATTGGTCCATGGTCTCTATTATAAGTAGCCCCCTGCAATCTGGCTGTGTCCCAACTTATTTTAAACATGCAGTTACTCAGCACCCTCTGGAAAAAAAACTAACCTTGATCCATCCCTTTCCAAAACCTTCAGGCCTATATCTAAGCTGCCTTTTATAGCAAAATTTTTTAGAGAAAGTTGCTGCCAAACAGCTCACTGCTGTTCTGACTAGACACAACATTTTAGATAAATTCCAGCCGGGTTTCCAGCAGAAGCGTTCCACTGAAACAGCTCTTCTCAGAGACTCAAACACTTAATGATGTCTTCTGATGTGGGTGACTGTTCTGTTTTGGTGCTACTGGATCTTAGTGCAGCTTTTGATACTGTAGATCACAGAATCCTGATTGAAAGGTTTAGGCAATGGGTGGGTGTTTCTGGGAGTTTTTCCTCTGTCGCTTGGTCCCTTCTGTCTGAAACTGCAGCTCTTTCCTGTGGTGTGCCCCAGGGTTCTGTCTTGGGTCCTATATTATTTGCTTTGTATGTGCTTCCCATAAGGTCCTATCATTGTTACACAGATGATATTCAGCTGTGTGTTTTGTTTAAGCCTGATAAAACCAACAAGCACTTTGCACAACAGTTTGATTGCCTTTAAGGACTGGATGTCTAACAACATCTTACAGCTAAACACAGATAAGACTGAGGTTCTTATCATTGCTTCACATAGAATAGCTCCCACGGTTGCTCAGTGTACTTTCCCCAGCTGTAGGGTCTAATTTTAGAAATCCTGGTGTTATTTTTGATCAGGCTATGTACTTCAATCAACATATTAAATCACTGACCCGTCCATGGTTTTTTGTTTTTTTTCCATTTTACCTCTTCAACTCCACTGTGGACACCAGTGTCCACAGTGCTGAGTTTTGATAGGTAGAGCTAGCTAGAGTGAATATTGGTATCCATTGATACCAAGCATGGTATCAATCTTCACTCTATGCTAGATCGTCATGCCAGCCTGAATTTTTCTGTGGTGTTTGTCAACGTCTTGGTCTCCCCATATGGTATTTAGAGGCACTTTTGACCATTTTTATCAGTTGTCGAGTGGTCAAAAATTGTCAGTTTTATTTTATTCCATTTATTTTTTATTTATTTATTGAGTATTTATTTATTTTTGGGGTGTTTTTACAAATACTCATGGTAATTTTCTTGTCCTTTAATTTAAATATATATTTTGAATAATTATAAATAGTTTTCTTGTTTTTTTTTTTGTTCTAATTCACTTGTAACTTTTTTTTAAACTAATTTCTTGCTAATTTTTGAGTCATTTCATGCTAATGAAAAGGTAGGCTGGCCTCATCAGTGTGTGTGACAAAATTTTCTCTCTCATAAGCTGCGTTCAATCAGCTGTTCACAATCAGCCATCAGCCCTGGTCACGCCAACCAGTCACAATAGTGTTTTACAAGACATTTTTACAAATATTTATGGACAACAGGTTACAAGGTCTATTAAATATAAAGCTTTCAACCGTCATATAAATACACCTACAACAGAGTAAGTTATGTTTATGGGAAAGGTCTTAAATTCGCTATTGAAACCATGAGTGTTTTTCAGTAATGAATCCACAATGCCTCCCTTTTCTGCATTAATTTGTCCATATTTCTTTGGGACATCAACCCTCTAAATGTCAGTATATTTCCATGCTGATGCAGGATGATTTACTTTCACAAAATGAGAAGAAGGAGGATAAGTTAGATTTTTTACACCTGATAGTGCTACGGTGTTCTGTGATTCTTTCTCAGTTCACATGACGTCACTGCAAAATAAAATTTAGAGCAAGGGCAAGTTATCATAAAAATCACTTTTTTGTGGAGCATGAAATAATACCTTTGATATTTAATATTTTAGCCGTTTGGAGATGTTTGAAAGGTGTACATGAGTGTGTGCTGTTACACTTGTGCTGTTTCTTGACATTTCAATTATCTGCTCAGAGCACATTGTATATTTAATTTTGAAAACAATGGAAGGCTTCTTTTTAAATTGCTTTCTGGGGATAAGATCAGATCTCCACTTTGTGGCAGTTTTTTTCAGTCTCAGAATTAATTTGATGCTGTTTGTGACCTTGAGCCATGAACTTTGGTTTCATTTCCACCAGGTTTCTCGCATCTGTTGGTCCTTCACAAATTCATTTTACTCCTTATCTTTATCTCATTCATTCATTTTGGAGCAGAACACTCCTGGTTAAAATCCCATTCTGTGAGACAGGGAAGGAGTTGATGGATCCAACTTGGTGGATGTATTACACTCGCATAAAGCCGCATAACACGACTCCTTCAGATGAGCCATTTAAATCAACATCCTCTTCTCAAATTTGTTATATTTTTAAAACCTCAATTGTTCTACTATTAAAACATCAGCATCCCTTCATCAGCATGTGCCCAACTGGGTCACTGTGTATATCTAATTTATTTCTTTCTCTTAACTTAAGTTCGAAAGTTGTGTAAATATATGACTAAAGACAATGCGTGCAGGATAAGGTGCAGCATCATTTTCACATCCCTAATGATTTAGGTTTGCTGCAGTCCAAATGGTACAATCACATGCAGCATTATAGGATAAGTCACTGGGGATTAGATGAATAAAGCTGCACTTTGATGTATAGATGCAAACAGATGTATTACGTATTATGGCTGCAGGCTGCCCTGAAATGACCCAGTCGGAGTGTTATTTGTTTTCAAAAGCAGCCTCCATTAGCCCTAAATAACCCCACACTCAGCTGCTTTCCAGCCATGTATGAAAAGTGACATAAGGCTCTCAGCTGAGTTCCTATGCACTGAGCACAAACTGTCCGCAACTGAACCTTTACCAGCACAGGACCCGTTGAACTAGAGTGGTGGAGAAGAGCGCGGCCTTGCATCTGCTGTCAGCCAACAGGAGCTGGAGTTGCCCAGTATAGATACATACTGCCATCTGGTGGTCAATAGGTGCATGTGGATAATACTGACTGAGGGGCAACAATGGATATCAGCACCAAGGTTGTGTGAGGTTGGAGTCAAACAAAGAAATAATTCCAATAATATTGGGCTACACACACAGATGCATGACAAAATGACAGGAATAAACTACATGAAGTGTCTTAACTAGGTGTAGAACACCTTCAATGCTCCTTGGCATAGATTCTCCAAGTCTCTGAACCTCCACTGGAGGGTTGGAGCACCATTCCCAAAGATCCTGTGCATAGAGAGGGAGAGTATAGCTGGGCTGTGGTGTATAAAGCCCTCATTACAAAGACAAATGCACATTTGAGAGTTGAGTGGCACTGGTCTCGATGTGGAAAAATGATGATGTGGTCAGATGAGTCATCCTTCACCATGTGGTGGACAAATGGGCGCATCCACCAAGAGAACGCTGCAGGCCTGAGTGCTGGATCATTTTAAGGTCCTGTGACTTGCCCTAAAAATTATTAGAACATTAGGGTTTTTTTCAATATTAAATTATTAACCTATCACAATGACTAGATTTTTTTAACTTGTTGTGCATGACTCCAAGTGGAAGAAACCTATTGATTTGTTGACCACTTAGCCTTTCCCTCAGCGCTATTATCAGGCCTTTTCATTTCCATTTCCATTTCCACTATAACAGCTTATTGTCTAGTTTGATATGCATGCTTAGTTAAAAAAAATCTGCTACTAATTTTATTGTTGTATTTGTTGTATCATTCTATAGATGATAATGGTAATTCGTCTTAATTGAAGTGGTTAATGTATAGCTAAGGTATATTTAAGTTATTCATTAATGTTAAGAGAATTATCTGTTAGATCTTTTACCTCCTCAGCTTGGTTTCTAGACAAGATGAAACTTGAACATCAATATATGCCTGATACCTGACAGGAGGTTTTTGGGAGAGTGGCACATTGGTCAACCTGCATTTTTATGTATCTTTCCCACCTGAAAGTTGTGCTTTTGCAATTCTAAGTCCCTTATCATTCTGTATTCACCTCTTCTTATTCAGGACAACCAGAGCTAGTTGAGAATGTCTGGACACATGGGGGTGTGCTCTTGATGTGTTTAGGAGCTTTCGCTGAAGTCGTTTTTCGCAAAATTTTTAACACCAGAGTTTTCACCAAATTACTTCTCACAAAAGGTGAGAAGAGGGACATTTTGCCCCAAATTTAAATGTTATGGTTCTAAATAAGTTTCAACATGCTATTTGAAAATAAGGTTGATTTATTTATATTTTACTCTTTTGGGGAGATGAGTATATACTGTAGAGTGTACAGTGGTGGAAAAAAGTTTTCGGACACCCTATACATTTGTGAAATATTGCATTAAGAATCACTCTTAGGTCTCTTCAAGTGCAATTTCTTTTAGTACAGTCACAGCCAAAATACTAAACAAATCCTAAAAAAAAGCCATTAAAAACTTAAAATTGATTGGTTCCATAAAAATACATAAGGAATTTGGAGTATTGGGTCATTTTGGTACCAGTGATGAAGGTCGTTCTTTTTATTAAAAGACACAATTTTTGTTGCCAAGCTTCGTGTCTATATAAAGCCAGCACATTTGAAAGTTCTTCAGACACAAAAATGAGAATTTAGTTTTGTTAGTTTTTCTTGTAAACAAAAAACAAAAAAATATAATTTGTATTTGTTTGTATATGTCTAATGCAGCCACACCTTTTGAAACACAAAAAAGATTTTTCCACAAATATTTCATGATAATATTTGAAATTGTGAGATTGTGTAAAATTTTAAGGGTGTCCGAAAACTTTTTTCCACCACTGTATGTTTTACAATGTTATGCCTATAATCTCGGGCATTTCTGACTAGGTGAAGAGGAACACTGAGTCACACCCACCTCAGTGCTAGACAAGGAGCTGATGTTCCACTGAATCAGCACAGTAATGACTGAAATTAAACTTAACATTTCTGTACCCAAAGTAAATTCAATCTCAGATGATCATTTGCATTTCAAGATTACTGAAATATATTCTGAATGATTTTACATGACTGAAACACACATTCTGCTTCAGATAGTCATAACTATTTATCTCCATATTGCTCACAAGACCTCAACACAGCAACGCTGGGGTTGCATGCCCTGCTGTGCAAATAATCCAACTAATGGCAATGTGCAGCAAACTCTCATAAAAAAAATAATAATAAGATCACTTCAATTTTTTTTATTGAGCTACTCTGAAACAGATAATGCTCTAAGCAAGTAAACTTACTCTGTAATTCAACTCAATATTATTTATAGAGCACCTTTCATACAAACATGCAGCTCAAAGTGCTTCACATTGGAAGATTAAAAAAACAGGGGAAAAAATCAATTAAATCATACTAGACTATACTAAAAACTATACAATGCTGAACAAATGAATAAATAAAAGCCAACACAAATAACATAATAAACACAAGGATGAAAATTAATCAAAAGCTAATGCTATAACATTACTTCAAAATAAAAGCCCCATCAAAACGATAGGTCTCATATCCAGTTATCGTGAAGTGTCTATACACTGACCTTAGATTAATAGGAACACCTGTTAAATTTCTCGGTAATGCAATTATCTAATCAACCAATCACATGGCAGCTGCTTCAATGCATTTAGGGGTGTGGTCCTGGTCAAGACAATCTCCTGAACTCCAAACTGAATGTCAGAATGGGAAAGAAAGGTGATCTAAGCAACTTTGAGCGTGGCATGGTTGTTGGTGCCAGACGGGCTGGTCTGAGTATTTCACAATCTGCTCAGGTACTGGGATTTTCACGCACAACCATTTCTAGGGTTTACAAAGAATGGTCTGAAAAAGGAAAAACATCCGGTATGCGGCAGTCCTGTGGGCGAAAATGCCTTGTTGATGCTAGAGGTCAGAGGAGAATGGGCC
>OMLB01063270.1:0-21694 GCA_900302555.1 Myripristis jacobus | reverse complement strand
ACAGCACAGTAAAAATAAAGAAATAAAAATAAAATAAAAGATAAATACAGAGCTTTCCACCATATTCAGTGTCTAACATACAGACATGTTCGCCAGTGACTCCACAGTTTAGAGAAAAATCTGACAGAACTATGTACAGGGTTAGCCAGAACAGCAATTAAGTCATTTTCTGACTCAGATGCCCTACACATAAACCTATACATAGTTACAATGCTTTTCTTATTTAAAATCCACCAAGTTGTTATTTCAGTAAAACCAACCTTAAAAACCATGTTGAAGTCGTTGCTAGCATGGTATAATTTGGTAGAACCAAAGGAATAAGGAATACCGTAAACTGAATGAGGCCAATTTTATTCTTGAGATTCGCATCACAGCGGAAAGCCAATAAGAACAAGAACTGGCCCGTATGGACACATTACCCGCTGTTCACGCACAACCATGGAAACAGGATTTTTGTAAACTATTTTATTCGGTGCACCCTCAAAAATATATTCAACCTAATTTTCAGGAGTGACTAAATTTATACTTTTGTTCTTCCATCAAATTTGCTTTTCTCTGGTCATATCCCATCTAGCTTGACACAGCTCGCACAGGTATGGATAATCAGGGTGGGTGTTAAAACATGCTTAATTAACATGTTTCACTGGCAGTCATCTGAGCTATTGCCAAGAATAAGGCAGCAGTGACACGGCTCTGTCACAGTAATCACAGCACCAGTAAAAGCATGAATAAATTCAAATTACAGTGCTGTAGTATTTTTTGCAAACCACAATGTTATCATTTGGTTTGTTCCGCTACACAGGATTTTGCCTGTTTAGGATGAAAGAAACCATTTCGGAATACCAAGCGCCGGCTGAAGGTTATATCAAAGTCTTAACAAACAGCTTATGGAGAGACAGAGAGAGAGAGAGAGAGAGAGAGAGAGAGAGACAGCGACTGCATTTTATTTACAGACTGGATCGGACTGACACATATGTGAGCATCATACAAATTATATAGCATAGACAGGATGTTCATATGCAGTCCTGGAAAATACAACAGAAACTGTCTGAGCATGAGGATTGTCAAGTCCACATCTGAACTCAGCAAAACTTAAAATACAGTGCCACTATCGGGGTTCCCACTCTTCCAAGGGAATAATATTCAATAATTTTTTAAGGGTGTATTCAATGACTTATGCTAGTTGTTGCTTACAAACAGTGCACCTTACAAAGAACATGTTTACAGACAAGGAACGGCGATTTTGCATTTTTTTTTACCCATTTGGCCTTCCATACATCCATTCCATGTGTATGAATGGATGCCAAAATGGGGCATCAGCAACTGAAAATGGGCAATGTGGGCTAAGAAAAACATTTGAATATATAATCTCTGCCATACTTCATAATTCCCCATGACCTCACTAATATTTTCAGGACATTTAATCACTTTTCAACGGTTCAAGGTGTTTTCCATGGCTGGATCAATAATCTATACATTTCAAGGTTTTCCAGGATGTGCAGGACTCTTGATAAAGGTACAACACCTGCACCATACAGGCATGCAAACTCAGCAGGGGTGAAAAAGGTGAGAAAGATGGGAGCCCTCTACACAGCATACTCCTCCGTGAAGAAAATGTTTTAAATATCAGCTTTAAAATGTGGATTTACAGTAGATTTTAGCATGAGGATACGGGACAATTTCACCCTAGAAAGAGTGAGAGTGAGAGTGAGAGTGCGAGATTCAGAGTGAGAGAGTGAGAGTGAGAGAGAGAGAGAGATTTTGAATCACACACCCTGGTTCTATTGGCAGTAGTACGTGACGCTTTAGTCCAACACAAAAACATTGACAACTGCACACTAAGGACCAAAGCTAAAATGCATTGACCTTAAATTGAAAAGAACCTGTGCACTGATGGAGAACCGAAATTAAAAAAAGCAGAAGCCAAACAAACTAAAAAAAGCCTTGAGCAAGGCCTTGAGAAGAAAGATATTCAAAAACCTGGCTACCCAGAGACAGGAGACTGTCATCACTGTGACCTCTTAGAAACAAAGACTGAAAGGCACTTCATCCTCTCGCGTCCAAATTTGACAAAAAACACCAATATCATCCCTTCAATCATCAATATCTCAGCCTCCCACCCCATTTCAAAACTCATCAGACCTGCACGAATCACACAGGTGACATATTTTGGATTCGAATTCCACTGAAAGGTGACAAGTCTGCCTGCCTGACCAAATATCTCTGTCCAGCCTAACCGAGAAATTCAAATGTGCAAAAGTTAGGCAAGAACTGACACTAGCCGAGCATGAAGACATGACAGCAACAAGTGCAGCTCCAACTCTCATGGCTGGGTGTAAGTGGAGCCCTATAGAGGCAGCCCAACAAGCACAACAGGCACTTCTACATAGGGAAATTGTGAGGCAAGTGCACCGGGGTCGTGCAGGCTCAGGTCTTGGCAGAGCGCCACACTATTAAAAAAGAGGAAGCTGGTAGTGAAGCAAATGCAACAGCAAGAGGACGTGCCAAGGTGTCCCAGAGTAGCTGCTCATGCAGGGACAATGGCTGAACTGGGAGAGTCTGGAAAGCAAGAAGCTTAGTTACGAATATCGCTGGACTTTTGAAGCACCTAGGATTAGACTCATTTCTGGAGCAGCCTATGATTTGCCTCCATCACCCAAAAGTGTCGACTGGTGGCTAGGAGAAGATTCCACGTGTCTTCTGTATTTAGAAACAGAAATGACATACTGTGGCAGGATGAAAGACTATTTTTGTTTAAGGATGATACACTTTGCAGGATAACCAAGTACTAAAGCCCCTAGCAATGAAGACAAACATAAATTAATTATTCCACTATTAGGGGAGAGAGCCCTGCAGATAAAACTGGGTTTGTACGTGAAGGGGAGCAGTTTAGGAAAGAAATTACTGTGCAGGCATATGTCACCGCAGCTAATGGGATCTAGGGAATAGGAAATGTGAGTAGACATATAGTAGGTCAGAAACTTACAGCCCTGCCAGAAACAGTCAGCATAAAGGCCTGACCTAGTATTATGGCCCAATATTCAATGGACTGTTAGCTTTGTAGAACTCGATGTGCCGTGGGGAGAAGCAGCAGACGAGGCATATGAAAGGAAGAAGCTCAGATGCACTGAGCTACCAGCTGAGGTGGGACAGCGAGGCTGGAAACACAGGACACACCCTGTAGAAGCTCGGTGATGTGAATTCGTAGCTACATCCACAATCAGTCCACTCGGGGAATAAGGGATTCACAACCAGGGATTCTAGTGGGGCAGAAAGGCAGTTTCAGAAACGGCTGCTGTCTAAAGAGAGAAAATACTGTATGTTGAGGCTTCTTTGTAGGAAAATATTTCTAGAGAGATGGATGACACGCACTAAAGGGCTTGGGCCTGACTCAAACCCAGGCCACTGCGACAAGGACTCAGGCTTAATGGTATGCTTAATACGCTCTCTACCTGGGCACCCCAATGCAGTTCCTTCTTTCCTTTTTCTTTCAATCTCAAGAGTCAGCTGAGCCATTAGCGTGACCAACACACATGGATGTGGGTGTATTTATGTAGGTGTGTGTGTAAGGATGTGTGTATGTACTGTGTTCTCTCCCAGGGGGGTGCTTTTAACATGTAAAGTATGAAAAGTGCTCTATAAATAAAGTTTGATTGATTGATTGATTGTGTTGGTATATAGGTATGTGCGCTCGGAGGGACACTTTCTTGGGTGCACCTAATAAAGTGGCCGCACTTCAAGATGGGAGTGGCCGCTCTGATGGGTGTGTGGGGGTGCCTGGTGAGGTAGTGTATTGATTTTTATTGTAGCCTATGTATAAGGATATATTTATGTTTTGTTATTGTAGCCTATTGATTTTTACTCTAGCGTATGTGATGATACATGGCATCTTAGCGACTTGTCTGGCTGCGTTTGTCTTCCTTAAAAAGAGGGCCACGATGGAAATAAGTTATTCTTTAGCTTTATTATGTTAACCTTGAGCTTTTCAATGAATATGCGTTTGTCGCAGAGTATGGCTTTTCATAACTATATATTTTGATGTCAAATAAATTAAATCAAATAGCTGGTTGAGAAATAACTATTGTTAGGGTGATACATGCTATGCAGGCTCACAGTGCTGTCAGTGACTATGGTTGTGTTCAGTGTTGAGAGACAGTATGGGCTGGGGTTGGTGTAAGCCTGTGAAACATGATGGGAGGTGACCACTTGATGAACCCAATAGCAAGCCCTCTGTCATCCACACCTTCCCGTCTCTGACATCCAAGCGTGGTTTCTACATGGGCGCTCTCCCAAATACCACGAGGGATACAGTATCTGCATCAAAAGTCGTGTGCTGGAAAATCAGGCTGAGGACTGCTGAGGCCGACTATCAGAGAAGGTGAACAGCTGCCTCGCCGCCTCTCTTGCCCTTACCTCACAATGGCTGGGACAAAAGCAGTTGTGCTAATCCTTCTTCTGTCCACTGCCCCGGGAAAGAGCGCTCTGTCTGATTGGTATTCAGTGGCGTGTGTCTTATCACTCTTTCTTCATCACTTCCCTTGGCACTAGAGAGAAATATTTCATGCCCAAACAGTGCCTGCACACATCTATGGTCCTTTGTGCAAAAGCAAGGTTACGTGGCAAATACAATACTGTCCAGTCTCATCTGCAACGCCGAAAGGAAATCTAGACAGTAAGGTGGATTATGCTGTTACAATATAGCTTAACGACATTTCCTAAGGATGCAGCAGAAGGTCACATTTCGAGTCTTCTCCATGTGTGTGTGAAATGGATTTTCTTGATTATTTTCTCAGGGGTGAATGATCTATTCACCTAGCAACTAAAAATTTTGCTGAAGAGGCAAGTAAAGTCTGTCAGCCACTGGAAGGAAGAACACTGAGTCTCTGCTTTTTTACCTCATAGGAAAAAAAAAAGTGAATAAACTGTCTTCCTGCCTGTGTCCCTAGGATGCAAAAACAAGTCAAACAAAACTCAGGGCTTCAATCCACCGGGGTGAAGTTGGCTCTCTTACAAAGGAACAACACAAAAAGTACCTTCAAAGTTCTGCCTCACTCTGGAACAGTTTAAAAGTCAATATTCTGCACCAAAGGCATGAATTGACGGGTTGAGAAAGCCAAAATATTCTTAAATAGTTCAGGTTTTAAAGATTTAGCCCTTGAAAACCGCTACATAGTTAGAGGGATTCCCACGTGCACAGGTCTACTTTATTTGTTGGTAGGGAACAAAAGTAATCCTACCATCTAACCTGAATACCTTTTAGATTGAAAAGATTTAAAAAAAAAAAAAATGGAAGGGAAAAGGTCAGTTTAAGAGTAACAAGGTTAGTATCACTGTCTGACTTGGCAGTAGGGTACTGAGCTCAGCCATGATTTGAATTTGCTCCACTTGCAGAAAGAGAAAGCTTCGCTAGGAGAGTGTTGAAACAAAGGCCCCTAGAGAAACTAAACTACCTTTATTATCTATTAAAACGCTTTGCTTCAAACCTCCCAAAACATCTCATGGCTAATTAACTTATATTGCCCCGAGCAAAACAGAGAGCAGGAAATGCCAATTAGAGAACACGAGGGGCAGGACGGGGGAACAAATAAACACTCCTACAAAATTTGAGATTAATTAAAGACTGATAAAGCCAACACATCAGACAAGAGAAGGCGAAGGAAGCCTTGTAGATTTTGGTGTGCAGCCTGAGTTTTTCATAGCACTGACATCCAACACTTCCTCCCGCTCTCACAGCATTGTAAGCCCATACAACAATGTGATCTGTGTCCCAAAAGGACACCATTGTATCTCAGTGGGATCATTTCTTCCTAAGGGAGCGATAGAGTTGCACATTTCCTATGCTCACTCAATGTCCCAGCCAGGGATGGAGTGGGGGGCAAACTTACCTAAACTAAGTTTGCCCTGCTTTTATGTGTAGAGAACTTTAGCCACCGGACACCATTATGTGAGTTAGATTCCGAGGATGATTTATAGTAAATTACATAAAACCAAATTTAATTATATCATAACATGGTTTTCAGATCAAATGAATGAAATGAATTAATGTTCTTTGGAATTTCTTCCTTTCTTCCTTTCTTCCGCTCTTTCTTTCGTATTCATTTATTTGACGGTTTGTTTACACTGGAGAAACACTGCCAAAACAAAGAATACCTCTGTGAATAGCTTCATAAATATGTGCACTAAATCGAGCTGATTTAGTTATGAGAGAATCAAAGAATGAACTAGAAAGCACTCAGTGGAGCACATACCTGCACCAACACTATGCAACAGACCTTTTTTCACAGCAGCCATGTTGAAATGAAATAGCAGGTAAACACAGATGTTACTAATGACATTGATTAAGGTTTGCTTCCACTTCGGTTTAGCAGAGGCTTCCAGATGAGACAGAATGCCCAGCAGCAGTTCCTTGGCTCTGTTAGGCCTTAATAGAACAGAGCCTCAATTAATGTCATTAGTAACACCTGCTATTACCTGCTATTTCATTTCAAAATGGCTGCTGTGAAAAACGTCTGTTGTCAGGATATGGCAGTTCCACATGCATTTGGATTTTAGCCAAAAGTTAATCACACACAGGGCCACATCCCTATTTGACCAATCAGTGTGAGAATGATGTTGTGTGAATCCATTCGGATGTTAGCCTCCATGTTTACATGTGTTTTTACGTGAAGCCACGGCCACTAAGACACCCTTCTTTCTCTTACCAGTTTGAAAAGTGGATCAGTTTGTCCAACCTTTCCACAAAGTTCATGTGTTTTTGTGAGAAGCCACGCCCTGCGTTAGCCAATCAGTGTGAAAAGTGAATCACCAACCTTTCCGACAAGCGTCCATAAAAGCTGTTCCTAACTTTAGGATACCCGGCCGACAAACAAACAGACAAATGATATGGGGCGGAAACAGAACTCCCGTCCAACTCCATTGGCAGAGGTAATGAACAAAGCGATGCATCATTAATGTGACTGAGTTGATACCAAACTGTCATCTGGCTGGTAAGGTGATACAGATTTAAGTTGTAAACATTGTAAGTGACAGGGGGTGAGTACACCACTGTAATGGGGTCCCATCTGACCTCGACACTGTGTTGGAAAAATGCTCATCACATCAGCTGCAAACCATTTCAGGAATGAGAACATTAACATAAACATTACTGAAATTAGAAATGAGTAATACATATATGATAATTGTGCTTAATATAAGACAACTGAATGAAAACAACATTAAAATGGTAAAGAAGTAATCTAATTAGTTAAAATCAGTCTCAGTGCAATTCAAACAACCAATCACCTCGAGGAGGCATCACTACTTCTGTCCAATCACCTGCACTCCTGCAGAGCACGTTCACCTGCCCTCCCCAGACAGACTCCATCTAGCTGAACTCCGCTCCAGTACTTCAGCTTAGCTTACCGCAGCTACACAGTGACAGGGAAGTCTAGCACCTCCTACTCTGCCACTGCATCAGCATCAGAGCCACATATGCAAAAGCACACGAGGGCGGGAGAGACTTGGACGAGGGACTGGATCTCAGGTGGGTGCTGTGTGAGCTGCTTGAGCTCAAATTCTTGACAAAAGTCCCACTCTAAAAAGGCCCTCAACTTAACTTTAATAAATAGCTCGTCCACGACTCCTTTCTACTCAACTTCCTTGCCTTTTCTTCACTATGGTACCGTGCTTTGCTCAATATAAACGAGGGCTTCAAAGCCACTGTTAATTTCTACCACATCAGCCATGAAAGTAGTGACTACCTGACAAAATACGCTGTGTTCCTGACAGAGTAATAATGAATCCCATCAGCACACTTACCAGCACAAAAGTCAGCTCCTTTTTACCGATGCACCATTAAAATGCATTATGACTGACAAAATAGCTGCGTAGCCCTACCCCAACTCCAATTCCCATCCCATAAATAGCCCTGTGGTATAAATCTATAGGCTCAGTTACATACAGTACAGAGTGGGCAAAATCATAATCAAGGCAATGTGTAATCTATAGGTGGCTGAAGTCGTGTGTAGATGCTGTGCTGTGCAGGTGAGCAGGATGTGTGCCGTGTGTGATGTGCACCAACTGTCAGAGACACTGGAGAACACTGCAACGGACTGGAACGCTATCCTTCCTGATGGGTGCTTGCTCAAATTAAATCGTTCCACTGCTCACTCAGCTTTGCTCACACTCTCTCTGGCCTATAAACTGATAATGTGGTAACTAGGTTAATTACAGGCCTGTATTTTGGGTCACCGTGTGACTGTGACTTAAAGCTCTTCCAGTGATCATTTTATTTTACCTGTCTATAAAAACTTTGATCTACCTAAAACTGCAAAAGTGAGGGCAGACTAAAGGACAGTTTAGATGCAACTAACAAAAAAACATGTTTCTGTGATTAATATGACCTTACCAGTATCAGATCCTTTGACTGATGTTCATCCATTATGACATTCTCTTTCACACTACTTGCTTTTCAATGAGATCAA
This sequence comes from Myripristis jacobus, assembly GCA_900302555.1. Taxonomy (NCBI): domain Eukaryota; kingdom Metazoa; phylum Chordata; class Actinopteri; order Holocentriformes; family Holocentridae; genus Myripristis; species Myripristis jacobus. Next base: position 13,232 of record OMLB01063270.1, on the reverse strand, counting down.
CTGCTTGTCTGAGAGTGTCTGCACAAAACAATCTCTGCACCACATTCTCTAAAGAATATGGCATCTTGTGAAACACCCTGAATTATCTCTTGTGATTACTTAATAAAGGAATGATTTCACAAGGTCATAAATACACTGTTTTTGTACTAGAGGGGAAAACAACACAATGGTTGCAACAGAGAATCCAATAACACACAATACTTTTTTCATAGACCTACTTTGTGTAAATGAAAGCATTTGTGTTGTTTTCTTTTCCCTCTACAAAGGCAACGGCTTGTCTCTGTGAATGAATGTCAACCCAACACATCTGTCATGGAAAATGTAAGTTTATTTTTCTATTGCCATCTCTGTAATGTGTGGTTAACAATTATTCGTTTGCCTGAGAGGCTCTGTCAGCAGGGCTAAAGCAGCTGGACAGAGTGAAGGAAGCAGGACTAGTGTTGCTAAAGGGATCTGAGAGGAGCCTTTATGCTGCTGGTGTTAAGATCATGTTCCCTCGGTTAGATCTTTCCTGGCTAACAGAGGGATAAAAATGAAGCACAAGAAATGTGAGAAAGTGTCAGTCTATACAAAATCTGACCGACTTGCACAAGCGTCAAGTTTGTGCAGTAACTCGGCAGCATGGCCACAGAGTGCAGTGTTTGAGCTGGAGACGGGCTGCATTTCCTTTCCCATTCTCAAACAAGAGCTCATCTTTATCCCAATCTCTTCAAGTACTGCGAAAGTGTCCTTCCAAGTCAAAATGCACACCAAAGCAGAGATTGTTCTCAGGCCATCATTAGAGTGTGCTGTGTGTCTGGCATGTGGCCAGTGGCTAAGTGCGTACCTTTCCAGCATGTTGTTGCCTGACAACTCACACACAACACTGCAAATGTTTTCAATAGAGCATTGAAATACCGCTGTGTGCCTCACCTCCCGACAGAACATGCGGACAGAAAGATGAATTTTCCCATCTTTTGCCTTTTACCTTCTTCTTCAGACTATCCATTTTGGAATCTGGACAAAAAGATCTGATGTGATGGAAATTTTTAGGCATGACTGTGCTGCTAGACTTTCTATTCATTTACTGCCATCAGCGCACAAAGAACGGTCAAACAAGCTTCTTGTTTATCAAAGCCAACAAGGTGGTTTGCTGTAGCTAAACAAATAAAGCCGAATGCAATAACAATGGTGGTGCATGGCTCTGAGAAGCGTGACAATAAAGGGATTTCTCCAGTTGTGCAATTTGTTTAAGTGAAAGTGAAATTATTAGAAGTCGGCACCAAAGGTTCTAACTTTGTTCAATGCAAACTTTAGCAAATTTAAGTTTACATCACTTGTAATACTGTAGAGGATCAACTGGCCATACTGATCAAATTCTGTGTGTCTGTTATCTGCACCCAAGTGTGAAATTTAATTTGGATATCTGTCTAGATGACGTTTTTTGGGGTGCCAAGCAGTGTTCAGTTAGTTTGCACCTTCATTTATGCGTCCAAGTCAAATACAGACTCAGTTACATGGATTGAATGTATTAAATGTTGAAAAAAAAATGTTAAAACATCTAGTATTCACATGGCAGCTTCATCTCACATGTACCTCAAAATAAAGTGTTTGCTCTCTCGTGTCCATGTAACTAGACTGTGAATAAGATATAGTGCCAATTAAAGCTCATTATAATAATTATCTATCTATATCAGTAGACATTACCGGTGAGATCACAGAGTTCAATTCTAGGCCCTATCCTCTCTTCTCCTCCCCCTTGACAGTCATCATAAACCATAATAATTATTTCCATTGCTGCACAGTGACATCCTGCTACAGTTCATAATCAATTCAAACTGCTCAAACTTACTCAAGAGCTGCATCACATACATCAAGTGCTTGATGTCTCCACACTTCCTGAGCCAGTGTTTGTCTCAGTGATTTTTGTATTGACTTTTGAACAGCTAAAACAGAGTGCTGCAGTGCTGTTTCCTACAACTGAGAAACATTAAAAAAAAAAAAAAAATCAAGTTGTTTTCATCCTCCACACATTGAGAGAAGGTTGTTCGCGTTTTTATCTCATCCTGTTTAGACTACCACAACTCCCCTCCATTCCTACCAAATCAAAAATCACGTTCACATCTCCAGTCTGTTTAAAATGCTGCTACTAGAATTTAGCTGGTACCAGATGAAGATGAAACACATACCCACAATTTTAAGAATCTGTTATGGTCACTAAGAAGATACAGGATCCATTTTAATATGGGGATCAAGTCATTATGTCTATTTTTTTAATCAATTTCCTGTTGAATGTGTTTCCACTTTTGTCTCCTCCTGCTGTGCGTTATTTTTACACAATTTACTTGTTTTTGTGCATTCTATAAAGAGCTTTCTACACTTTGGAAACAAAATCTTGTGCTGTATAAAGTTTGTGTTATCATTACTAAAGCACTCTTAGCATTCTACTTTGAACAACTTGGCTATGGAGTAAATATTCTATAAATATTCCCCACCCATCTGCACCTCTTACTACACTCAGTAAATCCAATACAGAGGCAACACACAAAACGAAGTTGCTGCCTCAGTGGAGGGCACTGAACTGGGTCAGTGGCTCGATAACTTGGGTGAGTCTTGCAGATAGTTCAGGTGTCTAGCACACAGCCAATTCTACATCTAGGTGTAAATAAATGAGAATTTCGCCACAGCAGCAGTGCCTTAACAATCCGGCCTTTGTACTCCACACCACAGCCGGTTTCTACCAGCAACACACCACCCAATCCACCGACCGTTGTCACGGCAGCACCATGTGGACTTGAATTCTGCTCAGTTTGCCACTGCAAGCTGCTTGGACAGCCCAGAGGAGAGAGGAAAAGTGGGACGGAAGGCAATGGCTCACATCAGAGAACCTATTCACGTGGGAATCGTTTACATCAACAAGCACTTTTTATAGTCTTTTGTCGTAAAAAAAAAAAAAAAAGATTATTATGCACAGAGCTGAAGACTAATATACTCAGCTGCCATAACCTTACATCAGGAGATATGGCTTAAGAGCAAGCAGGTTCATTTGCTTTATACAATATAATTACAATAAAAGAAGATTCAGATCTTGTCTAAATAACATTACATTACATAATGCTAATAGCTTCACCTTCAGAGACTTAAAAATCATGCACATATTAACAAGATATTGCTCATTTATAATATAATATTCTGTACCTTGGTAATAAACAATGAATATTATCCAATGAACATTTACTTCTATTGAAACTCTGTTATAAATATCACAATCTCCACCTTGAGTCATCTGTTTGACAACAGAAAAAACACTGTTAAGAACAGTGTAAACATGTCAACTCATCATTTTTTTGTCTAATCTGAAATTGAAATAATAGCTGTAGTGTCATGTAATGCAGAGAGGTTTAGTATGGCTCTCATCATTCCAATGGGTTTTCAGCAGAGACCTGATTTTGCTTCAATGCTTGGCAAAAAGCTTGAGTGCTGTGTTTGACCGCTGGCTCCATGCTGAGGTCCTGAGCTGGTCAAGAAGCCAAAACATTCACTCTGCTGCCATCCCACTGCAAGCTGACACAACAGGTACACAAAAGAAGCCTTATTTTACAGACACCTTCTATCCAAAGGACCAAGGTGGCATCTACATCTGCTTGTCCTCGGCACTGATAGCCAGCTAAGTCATAGTGTATTGTTATGCTGAATAAGACCACAGCTGCCCTATATACTGTGTCAAAATGTAATCATCCTGTCCAGTTATACATGCCCAAGTAACCATTTCCTTTACATTCTAGTAAATGGTAATTCATAGTATTTTTATGCTCCCTCAAAAAAAACATTTTAAAAACACGATACAAATGTCTTAACTGTTAGACTAACATGATTGTCAAAGTCCATCATTTTCAGCTTCAGGTTGCACACAATATATTCCTTTTGAGAGTGTATGAGTCTCACTTTGCAATTTGGGCAAAATGCCAGAGCCTGCCCAACTGCAGTCGCTAACAGGGTCAACCCTGTAGGTTTATCATATTAAATAATTTGAAGAGCCACTTGCAAAATGAGTTGGACTAGGTGCATGCGCCATCGTTAAAAAACGCCTTTGAAAGCATGAAATAGCATGAAATACACACAGTAATCAGGGCTGTCCTGTAGATCCCACACCAAAAACTTAATTTCAAAATTAGCAATGTGTCATAGAGACATGTCCTCATGCAGACACCTCTCTAGTGGTCCAGACCAGTTCTCAAGCAGGCTGAATTCCTATACATATTTACTGAAACAGGAACGTTAAATTGATCAGTTCAATTCAGTCATACACTGATTATAGACATGATGATTTTAATAGTTTAAAATAGGACCATAGTCCAAGTTAGCCCCTCTCCCATCTCAAAAAAAATTTTAAAGGATTGCTCCTGGAGCCCATGTTCAATATATCTAATGATTCAGTGCTGCCAGCTAACATCAATGGCCAAAGCATATACAGCTATGAGCTCTTCACTGATCGTATATCTGTCAAATAAACCCTTGTTTTTAAGGCAAGAGTTTTTGCTGTGAATGAAACATGCCTGTGTATCAACTGCCATAACTTCATTAGCTGAGTGCTGGAGGGCAGGGCCAGGTAGGCCTGGCTTTCGGTGGCACATCCTATAATTACCCTGTAGACACACGGGACAAATACTGAAAACGTGGCATCATCCAGGTCGCCAATGAATCAAATAAACCACCAGAAATAATCTCTGCACTGTGAGAAACTGACAACACTCTATTACCTGAAAATAATGAGCACTTTCATCAGCAGAAATGAAGAGAGCCCCCCCTCCCAGTGAGTTGTAATGAATAGGTCATGCTCATCACAAGCTGTGCATCAATTTGCTGGAACACAAAGAAAGTAATGCATATAAACACTCAACGGCAATAAGGGACTCCATCGTCACACTTTATGAGAATGAACCAAAGATCAAATCAGTTTATCATACTGCAGTCTGCTTACTCCTAGGCTGTTACTGTACATCCTTTGATGTACCAGCTAATTGGACTCCTGCGACACGGACACAACAAATAACTCGGTGTGTTCCTGTCCTCTGTTTGGCTCCAAAAGATTAGCCTTTACCTTCCTCACAATGGTACAGCAGCAAAGCAAAAACAAAGACACAGGCAGGCAGCCGGAGCAAAACAGGATCCTGCCAGCAAGTCATTTAGGCAACAAGTAGTCAACCAATTTAACAGCCTTGACATTTAGGCTACCATATATCATGCAGTTGCACTGTTGCATTGTTCTCCTTTTTTCCATGGCGGGAGCAAAAGGAGACAGAGAACGAGGGAAGCACAAAGAACCCCTTTCTTCCACACACAACAGAAGTGTCAGCAATAACAAATTTCAGAGATCATTTATGTGCCCTTTTAAAGTCAGAAAACATTGCATCCCGGATTTATGTTTGATCCTTTTTCTGAAGCTGCTGCGGAATGCACATTCATTCAAGTGGCCCACTACAACATATTCATACTTTGAATCCGTGACTGTATGCACAATGATGTTATTTCAAAGGTATTATAGGTCATGCAGGTACTACTGTATGCCTGCAACTTCAAAACACACAGTTTTGTCCACACTGTATCTTAACTATGTGTCCAGAATTTCAATTGGCTGCAGAAAATTGTGTGTCTCTGCAGTACACTGCACATCTCTGAGCAAAGACCTCTTATTAGTTACTATGCACTTCAGAAAGAAAACAGCTATGGGGATATAAAACCCTCCATACAGGCCTTCTGTCTGGGACAAATGGGGCACACTAAAAGGGCCATGACATGACTATGGGCAGAGGAACAACAAAACCTGAAACAAGCCACAGCGACTGTACTAATTCACAATGATCCGCCTCCACTGAAGAATTTATGTCTCCACTTTGTTTTACAGCACGTTCGCTATTTGTCATTGTTAGCCTGACTTATCTGATGGATTTCGGTGCAATTTGCTGGCTGCTCTTGTGTCCTGAGTTTCTCTCACAGGGACCCATCTGCTGCACAGTGACAGCCACAGCCCAGACTACAGGCAAGCAAACATGCAAGTGGGAAATACATGAGAAATGACTGTCCACTTAGCCGATCAAACACGGGAAACAGAGTGCTTTTTATTTATTTATATGTATGTGCTTTCTACAGACAACGGCTCAGCCTCGCCATGTCGCCTGTGAGGACATTCATTAGATCAACAATTGCACTGCGTTTGGTCTTCTTAATACGACTGTACAGACAGAAAGTGACGGTGGAAATTCTGTCCTCGCTGCCTCAAGAATGTAAGCGTGCCATACATCTCTGTCACCACATGGTCACACAAGCTCTCCTGCACCTTTAGAGTCAGTCTCTCTTTCTCCCTCTCTCTGCCACACACACACACACACACACACACACACACACACACACACAGACAGAGCAAGGCTGTACACCTATCTAATGGAGAGAGTGGAGGTCCTGCATGGAGGATGTGAGGTGAATTTCAATAGCTTTTCCTCCTGTCCTGCCAGACACTGGCACTTCCCTTTTAAATGTGGGCACAAGGCAAGGATATAATTGCTTTCACCTATCCAACAGGACATCTTTGTGCATGCATATATTTGTCTGTGAGGGTGTGTGTGTGTGTGTGCCTGAGTTATAATATTTGATAGCTCATGATGATGCTGTATTAAATAAAGCACCGTTACCACTACAGCCTTTTAAATTGCATTGTAACCCCTTTGCAATTACCCCAAATGGGTTACACTGCAGAATAAGGAACATGATATGCTATGCTCAGGCATGTAAGACCACAGAAAGCTCGTTATTTTTTACACAGGGGCTATTTGAAAACTGAACAAAAAAAACTGACGGGACGGGGCTGGCATTTCTCACGGTCAAAACAATGCAGACGAAAGCCACTCACTTGATGAAGTAGCTCGCCCCTTCGTCCGTGAAGCCTTCTTCCCATCCTCTCGGCAGATCTGTAACATCAATAAAACACACTTAAAACACTTCGCCAGAGAGGAGAGCTACACACTGCAGCACCAACGGACCCTGCCAACCCAAAAAAATGAGTGTTTATTTCGTCCTGAGAGGCGTACCTGACCGTATCATGTGTCCCGAGTTAACAGGTTCCCCAGTGCGAGGATGTAGCCAAGTAGTGCTGTGAGTTTTATCACTGCAAGAAAGACACCTGTTACTGAACGGTACACAAAACCAACGCTAATGCCTTATCACGATAAGACACGATTTAAAACAAAAAAACAAAACGTGTGGCTGTGTAATGGAAGCGCTCACTTAATGAAGAAGACTCTGCCGTCCCTACAAACTCCATACGACCAGTAGTCAGGTAGGGTGTCCCGTCCGAGAGGTGCCGCCATGATCTCGTCTCCGGCTCGGTTTGTTAACGTTGCCCCTCTCCGCAGACTTTTCCAAGAGAGCCCAGATATCACCGCTAGGGCTGCATGGGTTTAAAGGGGAAGACGACCAAACTTAAGGAAGGGGGGGGTGCGCCCTTCCTCCAGAGGCTTTTTCAGCTTCAAGCCGACGAAACTAGAGAGACACCCATTCCCACAAACAGCCAGAAACGATGCTTTAAACATACCTCAAACCCGCGTTATCGCGTAATGAATGTAGCCCCATTGCGGCAAGACGCAGGGTGTAGCCCCCCCCCCTCCAGCTGCCCCATTAGAAATGCATTGGATTAAGGCGCCGGAGCCTGGAGCTTAACATACCAAGACAATGATTTCTGTCACAAGCATAAGTCAGACATGCACACTTACAAACAGATCTACTGTAAATCCAGTGACACGTTTTTGGAGGGATTCTGCACATATCACAGCCAAACTGTCCTTCCAGGAATAGTATACGATTCTTATAGTGGTTTTAGTGAAAGTAACGCTAGTATATGTCAAGTGCATCAATTGGTTTTTATATGCAGGTGCTACTAGAGGGATGCATTAGATTCATCATTGCACATTGCACTGTTATATGTGGAAGTAATAAACAGCATTACTAGGAAATTAACAGTAGCCTATTAAGAAAATAATCAATTGAGAGCAGCACCGTCTACATTAAAATGCTCGGGACAAGAGAAAGTTGGTATAGCCAAGTCAAAGAGTGAAAAACATTACCAGGAGGAGGATAATTCAAATATGCTTCATTTTTCTGCTTACTCATACTTGAAGCATGAATGCATGGAATCACATAAGAAAGGGAGGGGTGGAGGGTGTATCAGCCAGATATGCTGATCCTCACAAGGTATCTGTGGTGTGTGTATGTCTGTGTGTGTCTGTGTCTGTGTGCATGCGTGCATCTGTGTGAATGAATGCATGCCCATGTGTAAGCGGTATTGGAGGTTATGGGCCCAGTTTGCCAGCCTCACTTCACTTTTACTGCGCGCCATGAGGACAGACGGCCTTCGCAACCATGACATATTACAATAATGCTTACACTGCATCAAACAGACCTGCCCAATTTCCTGATGCTGCCCATAAATTTCAGTTGGGGCATATGAGGGCAGGCGATGCTCAAAGTCAAAGTACAGAAAGGAGCTATTTCACTGAGTGCTAAGAGCCCACCAGGAGAGAGGCAGCAAGGTTTCACTTCATCATTCTTCTCTATCTGATGGGAAAGCATCAGTGTTAGAATAATATAACCCAGCTGCAGCTCAGGACTTTGTAGTCATAATTTCACATGAGAGTTGTGCAGCACTTCAACCAAAGTCTGTCTCATCGAGTAAACAATGCCCTAATAAACTTGTCAACCAAAACACAATATAGGACTACCTCCCCCCTCAGTTTCTCATGAGCTGTAGGTTATTCATCTCCTTTGTGGGACTAAAAAAAAAAAAGCTATGGAGCGCACCTCTGTGAGCAGAGACCATCAAACACTCCTCAATGTTATAAATATTTGATTTGTGAATCCCTTTTGGGGAGGCTTTGTTGGCGTGTTCCCCCGCGGTTTGAAGCACTGTTCCTCAAAGATGTTGGGAGATAAAAGTGTATTTCTTCCAAAAAAAACAACATTTGACTACAGTAGAGCTAATATGCTCAAACCAAATCAATGAAAACATGTCTTATTCGGTTGACTGAAAAATAAAAGGATGACAAAAAAAACATGACTCTTCCCAGCTGTTTTTGAATGTATTTGTGTTTAGTTAGGCTTCCAGTTCACACAGCACACATATTCAGACATTAATTACTTAGTAATGGGGAGATGCATTTTACTGTCAAGGAACAAATCATTAAATGCATCACTCCATCTGGCATGACACAAAAACAGCTGCAATTGCACAAACAGCTTGTTTCAAAGCTACAGAGATAGAAGCAAACACCTTATTATGTTTACTCATTTAACACTGAAATGCACGATTCTAAAATTTTCCACCATAAGCTATTTATAATGCAATGTACTGTGACACATTTAAATTTAAATGGGAAACTATGGAGCGTGCCAACTACCAGAATCAGTCATTGCATCAGTGTTAAGCATCCAAGGTCAATAGCAGCCGAGACCAGCAGACCTGCAACACATGGCGTGTTTAGGCCTCTTTATTTCATGACACAGGTCCCACCTCCTTAGGTCATCGCTCTTGTGCAACTAATGCATCAGCAAACTACCAAATTCATACTCATAATGGTACAGCACAACATATAGCTTTAAATTGGTGTACAGTTAACTTCCCATGAGTGTGTATTCCTTTTCCTGGCACCGGGCAAACATTTCACAAAATGAACCAGGGGGTATAGGTGGAACATCATACTGCAGCGTAATCATCTGACATCCCTAGTCAATTAATTGCTGTTACTTGACCTTGCTTCTCAATTTATTATCATCCCCGCTACACACAAACATACACACACACACACACACAGGCATACATATTCATTTACACACAATTACACCCATATTGGTGCGCAGTCCGGTGCAGCTCTGCAGTACGGTCTCTGCTGCTGCTGCTGCTGATTCCTGCCTCTCGGCTGCCAGAGGCTCACAATGCAGCAAGGTGACTCAATGTTATTGTCTTCTCCTCGGAGAGCCTCCTCCCGCTGAATCACAGCTTGCTAAAGGGGCTCTGCAGGAAATGTAATGAAGAACTCTTTCTCTCTCTCTGCTCTTGAGTTAGGCACCATCTAGCTATCTAACTGGCAGATGCCTGTATTTAAAAAAAAAAAAAATCAATAGAAGCTTAGTCGAGTCACATACTTGCAAATTCCCCCTTAATCTCAGAGATGTCAGGTATGCAATTGAGTGTACTGTATCCAAACGTCTCAGTGGACTTGAATTATTGTGAAAATGTAGGGTAAAGAGTATTCTCCTGCTCATTAGATTTTAGAGGACATGCCATTATGGTAAGCTCATAGCTGTTGATTTAAAATGAGGTGCACGCATTTTCCAAGTGTTCTAGCTTTCACTTACCACATTTGTTATGATCTGAGACAATGATTAATGGTGTTCCACTTTATTGAACTATTACACAGACACCTACAGGGCAGGGATGTTATATTTAGCCATAAACCCACCATTCTGGATGAAAACCAGATTCATTACAGCGCCGTATCTGTCAAAGCTCATAAATTGTGACTGTAGATTTTTCAGATATGCTCAGTTATTTTAACAAATTTATGGCTTCTGTCCCACCTGGCACAAGCAGCTGCATAAGCACCTGATTTGAACCAATTCCCCTGAATCTTTTTCTTATTTGTTCCTCAATGTTTTATGCACATGAGCAAAAAGCACCATTTTTAATCTGTGTAATCAGCTCAATAAAAAGATCAGGCTGCATTAACTTTAATCATGTAATCATAAAAAAATAAAATAAAACTTAAAGTCCTAAGTCCTGTGCTGTGTCTGCCTGTATATTTGCCCAGTTATTCCAGCTCAAAGCATGACTCCACATCCAGCATTTTATTTCACTAGAATAGGAGCCGACTGCAATGACTCAGGCAAGACATCACAACAACACCCTCTGCTGGAGAGCTGGGCACAGCACGTGACTCGACTGATGACATACATGCACCAGCGTTAAAGTTGAAAATCTTCTCAATGTGACTCTATCAGTTTTACCCCATTGTAGATTTAGAGACTGGTACAATTCAAAATACACTCCCGGTGGCTGTTAAAATGTACAACCTTACACTTGTGATGCAGCGGTGGTTTAACTGTAACGATGACAATGTAATGTACTAATAGCTGACACTCCAGGTGTTGTTTTTTGTGCATGTAGGCCTAAAGACAGTTCATACAGTTAAGGTAAACTGTCCATTTAACCTTTACATGGATCACGCTTTCAGTGACAAAATGATGAAGTACCAGCCATTAGTTGACCTAATTAGGAGCCTGGGATTTACCTGCCACCAATCAGTTTTGTTATTTGTCAGTTTTGGCCAAAGGCTATGTTAAGTGGACTCTTAATCACAGGCATTCACATATAAAGCAGTAAACAGAAAACTGCTGACATTATTCAGATGATGTTCTGAGAATAGCAGCGATGCACATAGATTACAAATTCTTGAAGGTCGTCAGAAAGCAAAGGCCAGCTGTGATTGCAGCAGCTTGTAAGATTAAGAATGCGTTAAGAAGGAGTATGACCATCTGTAAGTACAGTCTGCATGAGCTGTCCCCTTGGGCCCAGTGGGCAGGGCTGGGGTGAGAGGTGGACCTGGGCCCATTAATCACAGACTGCTGCTTCCTGGCTTAGTTCAAAACAATGAGACACAGCAGTAGTTTGGGAAGTAACTCTGCACCATTATTTTTGTTCTTTTCTTTTTTTTCCTGTCAGAAAGTACAGTGAACCCTGACAAAGAATATCTACAGTATTGACAAGGATTAAGGTGTTGTCTAAGGTATTGTAGACATTGTAGACTTTTGCATCAGTGGTTGACAAGCAGCCGAATGCAGACACTGACATGCAGTGGTGGACTGCTGGCAGTGCAGTGAAGAAATAACTGTGTCTCAATTCATGTAAGTCAATCCTTCTTCATCAATGACAAAATGCATTCAATCAAGACAGTTGAGACATGCATATTATTCTAATCACCAGTAACAATGCAACACATCTGCACTGGATTATTATAAGACTTTTAGAGAACGACACATAAGCCTGTGATGAGACTACACAGATTAAAGCCTAATTAATGTTAATAAAACTTTCTCTCTTTTTTTGTTTTAATTACATGTAACTTTTGATATAATGACTGCCTGGTGCAGCTTAAAAAAAGCAAAAAAAAAAAGCATTATTGCAGGAGTTGTGGACAGTGTATGACAACCTACCTGTGCTACTACAGCTATACCATCTTAAAATAGTTGTTGCACTGAACTACAGCTGGCAGGTGCCTCCTGGTTCCACTGGGACGCACATTAACTTTGAGGAAAAAACTAGCTTCAAATAGCAGGATGCATCCAACTATTACTGTGTCTAGACACAAAAAACGCTTGGATAATAAACGTTTGTGTGCCGATATTTCATACCACTTTACTAATACAATGGATGCCATTGCAAAAGTGGATGCAATAAAATTTCTACAAAATGCTACCTGACAACTTTGATTTAAAGCACCAGGCAGGGATACACCAAAGAATGTGTATTCAATTTATAAATGGTGAAGTTTGCTTTCAGAAAGTCACTCTAAACCTCACACACAGACTTGTTTGCAGGCATATGTGGATTATTATTGTGGAATTATACAATTTGCAGCAGCTTCCTTACAGTTTTTCCTGATGGCTTTCTTGAAGACACATTTCTTGATATGATGCTCCATTTCCCAAATCTCTAAACCGCACACTCCTCTTCACAAACCTCAAACGTCCATGTCAAAACCAAAGTCTTTGCTCAAGACCATGTTTTCTCCAATGCAAATCAAACACACACACACACACACTACAGAATCACCCTTATACCCTGGTGAGATCAATTCAAAACACCATAAAAACCTGATACTGCAGTGAATAATGGTGCTTATGTCTGAGTTAATGAGTTTGCCAGCCAGTGCTGTCTAAAAATTGAGTTTTTCAGAAAAAGTTCAATAAATCTGGTGTGTGAGTAAAAATGGGAATATTGTTTATAGTTTTGGGGAAATACTTAGGTCTGTTTTTTGGTAGATGATGTTATGGTTTGGGACTTTTATTTACAGTAATAGGCCCAGTTATAGCATGTAAACAATCGAGAAACACTGTAATTGGATTCTGGATTATACTGCAAGTGGTTGTGTGTGTGTGAGTTGTGTGTGTGTGTGTGTGTGTGTGTGTGAGAGAGAGAGAGAGAGAGA
>OMLB01063268.1:22657-33307 GCA_900302555.1 Myripristis jacobus | reverse complement strand
AATAGTATAGTAATAGGAATAGTAATGCTTACTATTATTGTCACAATCAAGATTTACTTGTCAAGCATCTACACATTTGACTCCATGTACCATTGTACACATGCATACAAAATAACAACAACAACAAACAGTAGTCCAAATACAACAGATGACAGTAGTGCTGAATGTGTGTCTTATTGAATTAAAGGTATTGAGGTATATATGTATAATTATTACACAGTAAACATAAGTAAAGTGTGCATGCATGCAGGCTATGAACATGTACAACAACATTAATTCAGCCCAGTATCAAGGCGAAGCGTGCAGAAGACCCGCTTGTCCAACAGAGGAAAACGTGTTGCGTTGGCTAGCTGTGAAAAATGCACTTTTTTTTCTCTAATTTCACCAGCTAACCTTAACCCTAACCTTAACCTAATCCCAACCTTAACCTTACCCTAATCTTAACCTCATTTTAAACAAGGATTTTACCTAACATTAGCCAACCAGCTAAGAAGCTATTTTAATTAATTTTAGCTAATTTAGCTAACAATTAGCTAATAATTGGTTAACAAGCTAATGTGCATGCATGAGCAAACATTACTCTTGACCTGATAACTTGCAGCTTGCATGCAAAACGTGACACTGACACGCTTTCCTCTGGTGGACTGACGGGTCTATTACACGCTTTGGTATGATGTCATTTGGATTAATTAATTATAACTTATGTAGTGAAAGCTTATGATGTAAACAGAGAGAATTTAACGTGTGAATTTCATGAGATCAAACTTGGCACAGAGCATTTCAGGTTCCCTCGTAAGTCCAACAAAAAAAGAAGAAGAAGCAAAGAGACCTAGTTTTGGCTGCACCAAAAACACTTAATTCAAAAACCAAACAGATTTGAGTCGAGCTGGTCAGTCTCCAGCTCACTAATGGGTGATTTGATTTTTTTTTATCCCAGAGCTCTTGAGGCCAGTGCCGAGGAGAACACAGCAAGAGTGAAAAGGAAGAGATGCGAAGCCCAGAACGAGATGTGCAGCCCCGCAGACTGGATCCGCCAGGACGAGTGGCCTGTGGGCATTCGCAACGTAGGCAACACCTGCTGGTTCAGCGCCGTAATCCAGGTAAAGATCAGGAAGACTTGATCAACGAATGGCTGCATGAATCAAAGTGATGCACACATGTGCTGGGAAAACTGCATTAAACTGCAAAATTCAGTCGTTTTGCAATATATTCTTGTTCTGTAACATGCAAGCCTTGGTGGTCTTGAAGGCGAATACCCATAATCCCTTCAAATGGCTCAAGAGAACACCACATGGCCCCACAAAAGTTATGAGGCTGTAAAAGGTGGATACTAATAGTTTTTAACTCCAGTAAAAGATGTTCATGTCATAAGTTGAGTTCAGCAAGTCCCAAAAAACTCAAGTTTCCCTCTTTAGATTTGAGCTGCCTAGTTGTTTACTTTAGTACCTTTGAATAATTCAATGAAAAACATGTGGAAGCACTAAATCATGCAATTTAAAATGCTAAGTCTGAATTAGTCTGCCTCCACTGAGTGCACTAAGCTCCCTCTGAGTGTCCGACTGTTCTGCAGCTGCTTAAAATAGCTCCCTAACTTGGCTTTGAAGAGGCACATGAAGGCTCTTCTAGAAGTGTTTCCCTTCTTTACCTTTGGCTAAGACTTATTCTTGTATTCAGTCAGCAGATATCATTTTGGCTTTCGCTGTAACCTGGCCTTGATTTTCTCCAGTGTCAGATTAGTGGCGGTGGTGAATATATTTAGTGCCCCTCTCCATTTTCTGAAACTGTTCGAAGATTACCCCATGACCGGGTTCAAAATAATAAATCATCAGGAGTTGAGAGCTTCAGCATGTTTGTTGAATTGACGGCACAAACACTGTTACTGCAGACCGAATTTGAATCATGCCTTTACGTCAGCTCAGCGCCATGCTAATTGAGTTATTGATAACATCAGGGGGGAGGAGGGAAGCGATAAGGTGGTGTCGGCATTCTCTTTTCAAATGAAAATATAAGGTACGTCTCTGCGCTGCTAATTCTGTTAAAAGTCCATTCCAGAGCGAATTTAGCCGAGCCTATCAGGTGGCTTGGCAGAAACCGGAGCCATCATTGAAATGCACAGGCTGCGCCGATAATTAAATAGTGTGGCGTTGCGAAGATGGAAAAAGCAACAGACTTCTCAGTCCGAGCATGAAAATGAACTTACGTCGCCGTCAATAAACACAGAAGAAGGAGGGAGCGCTTGATTGTTTTCATTTAACTCAGATATGGTCCTGCATCGATAAAGAAGTGAAAACCCCATAGGACGGGAGCTATTATCAAGCAGTAGGAATGGGCAAATGAGTTGGCGCAGGCTGAGCGCGTACGGTTGTCAGATTATACCTTTTGTTTTGTTGTTGCTGTTTGTTTTGGTTCAATTGGTTTATTTCAGTTTCAGTAGAGCCAGACCCTCGATAAAGCACTTAACCCCTAATTAGCAATTATCCTATCAGACTGAGACTGAGCAACCACATGATTTGGTTTTCCACTCATATTTCCTGTTATCTTTTGTGGTATAAATTACAGTAAAATTGAGATAAGCTGTAATTGAATTTCCTAGTCAAAAGGAAAGTTGATATATCGAGGCATACATAAGTGCTCCGAGGCCCCGCTGTGACTCACCGTACTGTACATGACACGTAAGACTAATTGGCTGGGACTGATTGATTTAGTTTGTCATGAGGGACACAATATGAATATAATATCAAATGATGTTATGGTGTGTTTGCTTGGCTATAACTACAGTGTTTGGTTTTTTTTTAATGTCGCAGAGACACAAAGAGCCGAGAGAAAATCAGATTCTGACTTCCTCGTTTTTCTTTTTAGTGTTATTGCATATGCTGTAAACACTCTGCGTGATTGCTTTTATCATGTTCACGATCTTCAAACTCAAGTTTAGCTGTGTGACCATAAAGTCGCATGGGGTCTGAACATTGTAATTCCAAGTAAAAATGGTAGAAACAAGAACTCCAGTAACACTCCAGTAATCACATAAAATACACCATTTTTGCATTAAGTAAAATGAACAGGACTGTGATGTACAGTATAAGTACAGGAAACTTTAAATGTTGACATTTCTTTGGCATACTTGTTTCACTAGATCATTTTTACCGTGAAGGTGACGGTGTCTCTGCCTGCCAAAAAACCTGCATAAACACCTCTACAGTGTTTATTAAGTATACAAATCTGACCTGTGAAGCTTCTATGCTAATTTCTATCTTAACTAACTAACTGGATTAAAATCTCAGTGGGGAAACATCATCTATTGCCTGGAAAGCAGTATTTGACATTCAGACACAAAATCTTGTGAGCATCCATGTTCTTCTCATGTTTTTTTTTTCTGGTCTGGACCACTAGAACGCATTGACGCCCTTTGCACCTGGTCTTAATTCACACCTCATATCCAGATTGTATTTTGATATGATTTAACTGGGTTACACTTGGTATTAATATACATCTCTAGAGTTTGCATAAAGGTCTGGTTACGATCTGATCATATCCTCTGTCCACCAGTGAGCAGATTTAAAAAAAGGTGTTTTTATTTAAAAATAGTGTTTTTATTTCTGTATATTTCTGCCTATGTATTTGCTTAAAGGTGCATCTGCATTTATTTATTTTTCTGTTCAGTGTGGTCACTTTGCATCCCTGACCACATCCAGAAGTGGTTGTAATTGCAGCCTATTAGCTTGAAAATTCCACTTGAGATGTACCACAGCCTTAATGCCCCTTGGTTTTGTTTTTTTCTTTCCTTGATTTTTGGTTTGTGCTTTTTGATTTTGTCGTCTGTGTCGCAGTCACTGTTCCACTTGCCTGTTTTCCGGAGACTGGTCCTCAACTACTGTCTCTCTGAGAGAGTGCTGGAGAAGTGCAAGAGCCACTCAGTGAGTACTGCTGTCACCAGCACATGCAAGGAGTGCCACAGCTATCAGTGGGATTAACGCTCAATGCATCATCCTGCCGTCTCCATCAGATGTTTTGAGCGTTAAAGCTGTTGGTTGGGTGTGGTTGGGTTTTAATTCTTCCCTATTCGTACTGATTTGAAACAGCAAACAAAATGAAGTCTGTACACTAAAGCTCTTGTTTGCAAATTTATTGTGAGCTCCTACAGTGGAATGACGTTTCAAGTTAATGCTCTTTCTCTTGCTCCAAAAAACCCTCGAGGAAATAAGCCATCTTAAATACCGATATGACCGATGATGAAAAAAAAACGGTAAAACATGTGAATATATAGCACATTAGTGATCATATGCAATCCTTATACATACTTATATATTTACAGAATATAAAATAGATGAACTTTAAACACAAGATGAAGAAGTGTTTGGTCCGAAAGCCATCATATTTTCAAGTTGGCTAGATTTAATAGAGACGCCTCTATATTTTATTTTGGGATGCCCATATGATTGAAATCAGATGGGATATTACAATCTATCACCGAGATAGTAATGAAACAAAATGTAAGCATTTTTAAAACAAGAGATACCGATGACCAAATCCAACATCCAGGTCCTTCTTAAGAGAGAATTGTTTTCAATGCACTCTAGCATGAGATTTCAACATAAATCCATTTCATTGAGGCAGAAATGGAATTTGGTTGTTGATATTCCTTGTTTCAAAAATGCCTCGTTCCCATTTGGATGTTGTAAAAAAAAATGCTCTTTATGTTTTGTTCTATCCAAAAAGCTTCAACAATGTCATAGTCAGGGTTGTCAGTGCTTGGAATGATTGACTACATCCTCCTAATGGCACCTTAGGGAAACGCATTAGAAGAAAGCTTTCTTGAGTAACGGGGGGGGAGGTGAAGAATTGTCCATGCACAGATTGCCTCTGTGTGACAGTGTAAAAGGGTCAAAGTTGAAATGTCGGTTTGTTTTAACAGGAGAAGAGGAATGTAGCCTTTATGCAGGAGCTGCGGTGTCTCTTTGCCCTCATGGTGGGCTCCACCCGCAAGTTTGTGGATCCTTCTGCTGCAGTGGAGCTGCTCCGAGACGCCTTCAGGACTAATGAGGCCCAGCAGGTACAACACATCCATTTGAGTTTATTGGTTTCTGTATACTTTTGCTGAGAATCCATTGACCTTCCATTCATTCTTTCACCCCAAAACCTAAGCTTTAACCCTCACTATTAAATGCGCATAACCCTAACTTGAACCTAATGTAAATTTAATTCTAATTCTGACTTTAAAGCTGTGATAGTGAAGATTCCTGTGCACGAATACACCTGTCAGCCTAAATCACAATGTGAGACCGCAGCAGAGAAGAGTGTGCGTTTGTCCTATATGCACAAAAATTAAATTCCAGGATAGGGTGCGGGCAAAGGCAGGTAATCACTTCCATTCAGGAAATGAGGAATCACAAGAGTGAAATCTAAAAATGTTCCCTCGGCTGCGACAAGCAAGCACTCCGAGAGACCGCAGGCCGGCACCACCTTCATCCCCTCCAGACTCTTAAGAAAAAGTAATTTAAGTGAGAGGAGTATGCATTTGATTTCTGGATATTGGTGTCCTCAAATTCAGGTACTTTTTAGTTGCTCGGGGCTGCCGACATGCAAAGTTACCCAGTACCGCCTCGAGTCAAATTCCACATTCAAACACCTAACTAGCATCCGGAAGAAGTGAAAACCGGCCGAAATGACATCATTCGCAAAAAGTTTCCTGCTCCTGAAGCCTTAACAAGATTTTCTCACAAGGACAGCGAATCAAGGACAGACACAAACACACACACACACACACACACACACACACATACAGCTCAGTAAACCGTTGTATCTCACCTCTTCATTTTAGGATGTCAGTGAATTTACCCACAAACTTCTCGACTGGCTGGAGGATGCCTTTCAGCTGGCTGCGAACGGAAAGTAAGTTACACGTAAAAGTGACCCACACACAGCCTTTCTAACCGCCCTTGTTCATGGGGTCATAGTTAAATTAATGATTAACTGCATTCTTGTAATGTTTTATTTTCAGTAATGCAGAAGACAAACAGAAAAACCCCATGGTCCAGCTTTTCTATGGTACCTTTGTGACAGAGAGAAGAAGTGAGGGTAAGCATTTGGGTTTTTTTTTGTAATGGTGCCACAGTGTATATGTGTTGCTTTCTAATTCTTCTTACTCAAATGTGTTTCACTGTGTTCAGGCAAGACCTTGTCCAACATTGAGCAGTTTGGGCAGTACCCTCTGCAAGTCAACGGTTACAACAACCTGGATGAATGTCTAGAAGGTGCCATGGTGGAGAAGGAAATCGAGTCCCTGCATTCAGATCAAACCATTACATCTGGCCGCGAGGTGAGCACACACTTTGCTTTTTTTGAAAATGCTTTCATACAGTTTAAAAAAAAAGAGTGTATATTTTACTTTTTTTAATCTTCTTTCTTATCGGGTTGCAGAGATGGTTCTCAAAGTTGCCACCGGTGTTGACTTTTGAATTGTCGAGATTTGAGTTCAACACCCAGCTCGGACGTCCTGAGAAAATACACAAGAAACTGGAGTTCCCGCAGATCATTTATATGGACCGGTGAGTTTTACACAGACAAAGCCATCGCAGACATTTGATAACTGCAATAAAAGAAAGCCCATCAAGTTTTTACTGTGCAGCAAGTTGAAAAGAGGGCTCTGCTGCCGATTTGAGAAATCGCCTTTGGAGTTTTTGGTACCTTCAAGGTCAAATACAAAGAGCGTACATTGTGCATATCCTATTTTTGTGTACAGGTACCTTCACAAAAATATAGAGCAGACCAATGAGAGGAGAGGAGAGGTGAAAAGACTGAAGGAGCAACTAGCACTCCTTCAACAGAAACTGGAGTGGTAAGTTACCTGCTAAAGTGGCTTGAAGGCTAAGAGATTCTTTTAGCCCACAATTTTCTGTCGTACCTTTCTCGTTAGATTGAAATCTGCCACTCAGGACTGAGAAAATGCTCGCAACTGTCCAATCTTTCCTAAATGATCCTCATAAATACGATGAATCCCACCTGTCTGTAAATAATGCTGAATAATAATCAGTGTAGGATAAAGTATGATAAATATAAGCATATGAGCTCAAACCCTGCACTAATTCTGCATTGCCTTTATTCACAGCTACAAAAATTATGGATCTGGACCTAACAAGTATCCTCTGGCTGACATGCTGCAGTTTGTGTTAGAGTTTGCCACTACCAAGCCCACGAGTGTTCCTCCAGCTGAGGACCTGAGACCTTCTGCAGCCCCACTGACTCCTACAAGCCACCCCGTCACCGAGCCTGTCCCTGACAACAGGTAAACACCACAGCACGGCCCGACTCATACTGGGTTTTTGAAAAATTCTGATATTGATATATTTGCCTATATGTACATAAACACACCTGAACAGTCAGCTCTTTCTTGGCAACCCTTTCCACATGAAAATACAGAAAGTAGTGTTTGGTTGAAAGGAGCTGTCTGACCATCCGAAGAGTCAGCATGCACCATGTGTTGTGTAAACTGCCAAACAAATGGCTAAATAGGCAAAATTTGCAGATAGTAGTAGCTACTGCAGTTAGTTAATCTAGTGGCAAAGAATATTTCTTAAGTACAAAGTTGAGGAAGCACGTCAACATCTCAGTACAACTTTGTTTACATTAAATAAGTTGTGGAAATATTATTGGAAGTTAACACGTTCACTGTCTTTATTCCTTGTGTCGGCCCTCAGCGAGGCCGTGCCTGCAGATGCAGGTGCATCAGAAGGCCAGGTGTGTAGTCAACAGAGGACGCCCATCTACAAGCCCTTTACCCAGTGCAGGCCTCCCATGGACTGCCCTCCACAGCCAGCCCCCCACAGCATCACAGAGGAAGAGCTGCACTTTGTCAAGACCTGCCTGCAGCGTTGGAGGACCGAGGTGGAGAACAACATAAACGGTATGCCAACACCAACACGATGCTGTCGTTTCAGTCATTACACACTCAGGTCCAGGTTCACTCTAAAGGTTCATTCACCAGCGAATTTGTGTTGCAAAGAAAAACTAAGAAAAAGAGTTTTTGTCTTCACTAAGTTGTTGAATATTTTAAATTTTATCCTGCCAAAGCAGCATTGTTCTGTGACGTTGCGTGGTGGTCATTTTCCACGGTGACATAGTAGTACTGAATTATGATATTTAACATGGTATTGGTATGGAGCTTAAAATGTTGATGTAGTGACGGCACTGTCTGACGAATTAGACCATGTTCATTCCCCAGGTCACACTGACTGAAACACTGGTGTACAAACTTTTTTCCCACTGTGGCAACCAAAACATGAAACAAACAAACAAACTGAAGCTCAAAAGTCAACAAAATCCTTAAGGGTAAAAGAGAAAAAGGCTACAAGTGCAGCATATTGATGTCTGTTTGTGTGTGTGTGTGTGTGTATCTGTGTATGTCAGAACTAAAGGCCAGCATCGACAGAGTCAGCCAGGTGCTGGAGGGCATGTACACGGATAACAGCCTCTGTCAGGTAAGGCTTACACACCAAACCCACCCTTCTGCAAACAGAAAATCGCTCTAATCTCTACATCTCAAACTGTAGAAAATGCATGAGGCGAGATTAGATGAAACTTGCTACGTCTGTGGAGAAAGTGAGTCACTGCAGCAGCAGCAAGTGGTAATGAGTATGAATATGTATGAGTGTGCGAAGAAGTCTGTATCCCAGCTTTGACAAAGTGTAACATACTGTCGCAGTGGTAATATCAGAAGTGACAGACTGTAAAAAAAGAGTGAAAACATTTAAAATATTGTCTTCTGATTATAATGCCTAAAAATGAGTAGGTATATTCTGTTGTTCAGGTGCCCTACAGGCTCCATGCCGTGTTAGTCCATGAAGGCCAGGCATCGGCAGGACATTACTGGGCCTACATCTACGACCACAGCAACCAGCGCTGGATGAAGTACAACGACATCACCATCACTGAGTCCTCCTGGGAGGAGCTTGAGCGGGACTCGTTTGGCGGCATGACCAACGCCAGCGCCTACTGCCTCATGTACATCGACGACAGGCTGCCCCACCTCATTGCAGGTAGACGTCCGTGTCATGGATCGCATTACATCAGATTTGACTGGATTAGATTACATCAGATTACATTAGATTACATTAGAGTAGACTGGACTAAATTAGACTTGACTAAATTCAATTAGATTCAACTATATTAGATTGGACCAGATTAGATTGTATTAGATACATTCTTGTAATGTACTCTGACGTCTTGTAAAGCATTTTCTCGCCTCTTGGAAAGGTGCTACGTATAGATTGATTGATGGATTGAAATCCTAATAGGATGCAGTATAGAAGAATAGGATATTCACCTCATTTTTAATGGAAATTTGGATGCAGCCACTTGAGTTTTTTCTGTACGAGACCTCCAGTCTGGCACCTCGGGTCTTTGGTCAGATTCATTCAAAAATTCAAGTTTTGTATCATACAGTTTGGAGAAAGCTAACTAATGTGCTTTTTGATTTTACTTCACTTATGTTTTCAAAGAGCAGCATCTCTGTTTTCAGTTCCTAATGCATTAAGGTGTCAGCCTGGACTCTGTTTGATCACCGTGCAGTGGTGTAGCTCAATAGATGCAGCAGCTCCTTATGCATAAATGGTTCTTTTGATGAATGTCATTAATATTCCTGATATGTCTCCTAATTAAGTGACACAACACCAGCTCTGTGGTCCGTTCCAAATTTAGAAAACGGTGCCCTGAAGCACTGAACCAATTTTGTCTCAAACTGACTGACCAAGAGATACAAGGACTGCAGTGCCAACAGTGGATTTATGATGGGCTCTAACACTTCTGTGTGTGTATATAGCACTGTACAGTATAGACCCATAATTGACATTCAAAAATACCCAAATGAATTTTAGAGCAGAGCTGTTTGGTCCGCTTTAAACAGACCAGAGTTCGTTTCCTCGGATAGTCCGGTTCGTTTGGGCAGGTGCAAACACGCATCCGGACTCTGGTGCGGAAACGTAGGTCTCGGTTCGGTTCCGTTCGGTTGGCCGTGAGGGGTACAATTATTTTCAGAGCACTACGGCCAGAGCGAGTGGCTGTGGTATAATTCCCACCCTGGTGTGAAATCTACATGCTATTCACGAGTCTGTTTACCCTGCTATGTCTCATCCCTTCACGTCAGCAACATAAACATTACAAAAAAGAAAAAAATGTATTGTGAAATAGCGATAAGAATAAAGGTTAGGGTTAGGATCAGAATGGTTTGCCGAGCCATGTTCATATGATAAATGAAAAGGAGAAAAAGCATAAAGCCCAAAACGGCTAAATGTTCACCCCGCTCCAATCGAGGAGCGTCCCTTTCAACCACGTGACGTTGTTGATAAAGTTCGGTTCGCTTCCGAAAATCGGAGTCTGAATGCAGAACCAAAACTAGTGATAAACACAACAACATTACAATTTTGAGCCCCCCAGTCAAATCGAGTCCTCTTGGTCTGGTATGAACGCGACCTTAATTGCAAATATATGCTTTGATACCCACAGGATGTTACTTTTGGTGTATTTATCCGTTGTCATTGCCAGTGTATGTGAGGTCCAAATAAATCAGCCTCTGTTATATAAGTGTATAAACTGACAGTAGCTTCCCCCCTCCCAGAAGACACAGATGACGAGACAGGCCAGGTACTGCAAGGCATG
>OMLB01063268.1:0-12694 GCA_900302555.1 Myripristis jacobus | reverse complement strand
GCCTCCTGTCGACAGGCATTATAATTAGTGTTTCTTCTATAAACACAGAAAACATTGCATCTGGTGCTTAATTGTAAATCCTGCCATAATCACAATGCTATATTAATTTTAATTCTTTTTTATGTGTTTCCAAACACATATAATGCCTAATAATGTCATATGAACACCACGTCACCTTAAGTGTTGCTCACATGAATGTATAAAGACCAGCACAGCACAGTAATGACATTTACTTTTCCACCTTCCTCCTCCTCCTCCTCCTCCTCCTCCTCTTCCTCCTCCTCCCAGGGGCTGAACGAGAGCGCATCGCGGCTCTTCTGCAGCGGTGAGGAAAGTGAGGTGGAGGAGGCCATGGCCATCATGAACGAGGCGGTCATCCCCTGCCTCCACCTCATGAGCCGCGACTCGGCTTTAGCCCAGGAGGACCGGGAAATCATGGAAAACATCCGCAGTCACTGGTGCTCCTGTTTGGGTCAAGACATGGATGGTAAGTTCTGTTTAAAGACCCCTAGAAATGGACCCTTACTTTGTGGAAACAGGACGTTTGGACGGGACACGGTGCAAACCTACAGGATCTCAGTTTTGGAGAGAAACAGAGTTTAATTTGAAGGGACAGGTGGATGAGAGAGGATGCTTAAAGATTTGTGAAGGTTTTAATGGTTGAAATTTTAAGTTAGAGCCACTAGAGCAGGACGATGACTCTGTTTCACAGGAAGCAGAAGTCATGTGAGGTCGTTTCATGGAGACTTTAATTAACACAGTGTTGTACAGCAGTGTGGAGGCATCAAATGTGCTTTTCAGTCAGCTGTCAGCCTCAAGGAAATTTCCCATTCACGCTATCCACAATTCTGAACTGAAAACAAACCAAAAATTAAAATAAATGCTAAGCTGAACAAATCTCTGTATCAAATTAACCTTAAACTAAAAACAATTTAAACCAGTAAAATGCAGTAGAATAAGATAATGGAGCCCTCTCCCTCCTCTCTGCTCAGACTCGCTGCAGGTGAAGCTGGGCGAGTTCCTGCCCCGGGTCCTCGACTGTTCGGCTGAGATGGTGGTGCTTAAAGACCCTCCCAAGGTTCACGTCAGCTTCCCCCACGATCTGTGCAGCCGCCTGGCCGCTGTCATGGAGTCCATCCACAACACCTCCATCGTCATTGTCAAGTAAAGTCCCGAGCAGAGGGACGTGGTTACTCGCTGGCCAAACCAACATCTCCTCCCTGTGCATTCAAACTCTGAGCAACGTGCTGGTCACTCTGGTCGCTGGTTGCTGGTCTGCAGCTTCAAAGTTTAGAACTGGAAATCATGAGTCTTTCACCGCCGTGGCCTTGGCTGTCATGGCGTTACTTTGTTTTGATGGGTTGAGAGAGCTAGCTAGTACATAACTGGGTAACATGAACCAGCATTAAACAGGAAAAAAAAACCCTTGACAGTAGATGAAATCAAGTAGCCGGTAGCTAAACTTATATTTCACGTTGGAAAATTCAGTCGTTAAAACTGTCTGGCTTATTTCAGCTCAAATGAGCCTTCATTAAGTCTCATCTGAAGGCCTGAAGGTTTGCTCAAACTGAGACGCATCAGTTTTAACTGTGAAATTGACTGTGAAATAAAGATAACCGCTGCTGTGAACCCGATATAAATATTAAAATTATATTAAAACACCCGATATGCTACTGCTAGCAGAGTCCCAGGCCAACAAAGCAGCATTCCTCATGCCGGCCTTTGTCCTTGCTGCTATTAAAGCCACTGCACCTGCCATTTTCAGACACTTTCAGTAGTTATTAGTTTGCTGCCAACACTGCATAGTGCATAGCGGACTGAGTGTGAGCCAAGGCGTCGCTGGCGAGGAAGGATACCACACCTGAGCGGTCGAACCCTCAGACAACAACAGAAATACAAAGCTATGTTCTTGAATGCAGCGCTCTCCTGATATTTATTAGTCAAACACTTCAGGTAAGCAGAGAACTGACACACAGCAGACCTTCTGTGTTTCTGGAGTGTCACAGGGAGCACCTGTTATGGACATTTCTGGAACCACATAAGACTCCTTACTGATGAGATGAAATCAGCGAGACAAAGGAACTTGGCTTGGCGTCTCAGTTGACTGTGTTGCTCACAGTGTGAATGCACGTCGAGGCTCTCGCACGGGGCTGACAGACATGAGGTTTGTGCAGGGCAGCAACAGACACTGTCTAATAACATTTTTTTTATATATATATATGTATGTCATTTTATATTACTTTTTAATGTGCCTTATTTTTCCAAAACAGACTCTGGGAGATTCTACCTGTAGGCAAAACTCAGAAACATATCTACAAGGTGTATTAACTACGATGCATAAAAACAGTGGTGGGAGGGTGTTGTGTCAGCCATGCTCCATGCAGATCATTGTGACGAATGGAACAGCACAGTGAGATTTCAGTGTTCAGACGGTGTCACAGACGCTGCACGGTATGAATGAATGAACGGATCAGGTTTTGCAGACCAGCCCCATGAAGATTGAGCCATGGATATTTCTGGCTGCTCAATAAAGCCTGTGTTTCACTGTTTATCTATGTAGGTGCCGCTCATTTCACACTGCTTTTTCACTTGTAGTCTGTAATGATGCTCAATAAACTTTTTAACTTGCTTCCTATCTACCGGATTTTCTGTGCCGTCTTTGCTTGTGTGCCATTGCGTGTTTTTTTTTTTAGGATAGCACTTTAACAGTCAAACTCAGCTGTGGTGTCGAGTGTGGTTTCAAAATAATAATCATAACGGGAATAGGAATATTTATGAGTACATTTAAACAATCGGTGCAGCTGAAAAATGTCAAAATTTGGGATAAGATAAAAAAAAAATGTATGTCAAATGTGGCATTTTTTTTAAAGGTATTAAATGTGTGTTTGTTTGTTTGTTTTTTTACTGGGGTTGTGAACACTAGCAGAATACAGCCAGCTGGTAATTTGTTTAATGGAGAGGCAATACTGAAATGACCAAGAAATACTTAAATAACTTAGACAAAAAATGCAACCTTTGGAAATACCTCCAGGTGAGAATGCACAGGTGGTGCATTTAATAAGAATGAGAGGAATCATTCAGTGTATAAATAGAATCAGAATCAGAAATACTTTTATCTATTATCAATTATCAAGAGAAAAAAATATAAGAAATAGAAAAAAGAAATAAGAAATATAATGTGCCTTAGAAATTTGTTTTAAAAAAGTATGTGCCTTACGTATAAACATATGCATTAATCCTACTTGTGCACTAAATCCTACAAAATATTAACAATAAATACAAAAATAAGAAATTGAGCATATGTAGAAAAGTATACCTACATGTTGTCAAGGCCTGCGGGTATCAATTATTGCACAGTTAAATGGCTAAATAAACAATTAAATAGCGTACAGTTATACAGTCTTTTAACTCAGACTATCTGACCCTCCAGAGAATTATTATTATTGTATTTAATTATATATATATATACCCTCAGTAGTCACTTTATGAGGTCCACCTACACAATCTAATCCAATACAATCCAGCTGTTGTGCCATAAAGTTTCATTTCCTGCTGCCTATAATGCTCAGCTTGTCTTGTTGTCACAGTAACAGAGTTTTATTCTGTCCTACTCGTATGTAAATAGGGAAGACAAAAAAATAGAAACACCTCTCAGTATAATGTAGTCCAGTACAAGACCTCTGCAAACTACAACCTCAGTAATAAACACAGAATTAAATTTACACATTCTCCACAAAAACTGAACATTATAAAGCTGTTGCATTAAACTGCATTAGATTGTACAGCTGGACTCAAGTGTGCGCCTAGTGGCCTGTAGGTGGCAGCAAAACGCCTCGCTGCAGCGTCGGTCCTGCCGAAAACAAACAACGAGAAGAAGACGCAGCCCTCGCCAGGGTCCGTAGATGTCTGCTCAGCTAAATCCGGCGAGTCGCCTGCGGTGTCGCCGTGTTATCTCGCCTCAGGGAACGCCCAGCCCCAAAACCAGCCCTTACCATGGCAGCCGACTTTTTTTTACAGACCCAGCTGAGCGTCCACGGCTAAGAAGAAGAAGAAGACGGCGATGTTGACAGCGACGGCGACGGCGTAAGAGCGGAAGTCGGCGGAGAAAAACTTGTAGCGCACCCTGTGTTGGCGAGGTTTGGGCCAGTCTTGTGCAGCTTTGATTAAGGATTGAGTGTGTGTCTGTGTCTGTGTCTGTGTGTGTGTGTGTGTGTGTGCGCCAACTCGCAAGGTGCTTCGGCAGGCAGGTAAGGTGCACGGCATTATAATGAGCGAGAAAAGAGCGAGAGAGCATGCTAACCAATGTAGCCCTGCCACCAGAGTCAGCGTCTAAATTTTGTGGAAAAAAGTCTTAACGTCTACATTTTTTAACAACCGCGACAGACTTGACTGATTAATGTTAATGTCTCAAGTGGCTGTTAGGTGGCTCGTCTTCCGGCTCGGTGTTTCAGCTCCCATTTTGTAGGAAAGGCGTTTAAACAGGGCGGTGGTGCCCTAGCTAGTTAGCTAAATCCTCCGACGGAGAGCCGTGAGGAGCGCCGCCGTGCCGGGGCTCGGCAGAAGATGCGCCCCGCCGGCTGAGGAGCGAGAGCCGGACACAAAGGAGAACAGCACCCCAAACTCAGCTGCTTCTGCTGAGTGATGTGGCCATTTTGAAAGTTAACAAGCCCAGTAAAAGCAAATGTCTGTGTACTGAACCCTCCTGTCAACCTCAGAGTCAAAACAGCCATTTAAACCTCCAGAAAATTAGTTTTTTTTTTGGGTTTTTTAACTCAAGTTCATGTGTCAGATACTGCATGTGTCTTGTTGACTTTCTGAGCAGCTGTGTTCATCAGTGGGAATCGTGTTTTCTCCTCCCAAATGTCCCATTAACTAGCAGTGGCTCTCACACCACTACAGGTGTGGTTGTGTTGGGTTAGGTTAGGGCCCTAAAGCACACGGAAGTTTCTAGTTCCTCACTGTCACCCAAAACAGCTAATGCAAATGTGTGTCAAATGTTGATATTTCTTATATGTTTTATACAGCTTAAAAAAAAGAAAAAGCCTGGGGTCAAATAAACCCCAAAGAAACTGATGCATATTGTTCCCACTGTTCCCATTTAATTAGGAAAAGTCATGACATATGAATCAATAAAAAAAAAAAAGATGTTGACGCCAAAGATAAAAGGAGGGTTAAGTATACAGACAGTGAACAGATTTAATTAGGTTCGCTCATTTAATGACATGACATGAAGGAATAGTGGATCTTACAAATCAAAGTGAGTGGTAACTTGTAACTGTACTTGTAACTTGTGTTTTCATGATTTGCTTTTGTGTAATTTGATGCCTTGGAGAGGCCAAAGACAAATTTCGACTAAGGTGGACAATGAAGTCAATCTAATCTGATCTAATTTAATTGATGAGAGATTTGAGTGGATTAGGTAACAAGAAATATGTGTCTTAATGTGAGTTAATGGTGAATCTTAAATTTGATGTGTTTTTTTTAACCTCTCTGTGCTGTCATGCACAACAGGCGCCCATCTGTCCGTAACCTTCCTGTTTCATTTACAGCCCAGCCGTCGCTTTTGAAACTTTGAGTGCAGACGAAATATGGTTTCTCTTTTCAGATTTTAACATTTTTGTTTAGATGCTGTGGTCATTTTCAGTGGGAATGACTTCAGCTCGCAGTTGGTTCAGTGTCTGTGAATGACCTGCAGACACACACACACACACACACCACACTGTGCAAAAAACTGACAGTGTGTGAAATAAACTTTATTTACCTTTATTAGAAACTGAATAACCATTGAGCTGAATGTGTAAGTCAAAATAACAAATATCGAAATAAATATATAACAAATTCTGGATCAGTAAAAATCCAGCGCAACATAATAAATGAATTAATAAGTAATTAACTAGTAATTAATAAATAAAAAACAAACTGTAAACAAATCTAGTATGTAAAATAACTCGGTGGGTGGGGCTCTGTTTATTTTCATGAGCATTTTTTTCCCCTCAAAATTGAGAAGTCAAGAAGCCTGATATTATAATGGAGGAAACACAATCTGTCTGCAGTGCTGAGCTTTATTGTAGGAATGATTTCACTACATCATTCTGGACTTTTGCAGAATTCATTTAGTTAGATTGTTGTACTGTCATCAACAGCACTTAAAGTTATTTTATTCATATATTAATTCATATGTGAAGCACTGAAGTTAGCACGGAGCAAAGTTCCACCATTACTGATGGCTTGTAGAGCGTCCTAACGGTGCCCATTAATCGTGCAAACTAATTAACCGATCGACCTCTGGTTTGCATTGTCTATATATTTTATGCAATGTGCAGTCTGAAAATGTTTAGTTTTTAAAGTCAGCTAACATTCATGTATGGCACGTGGTATATTAATTCACATTTCTTGCCATACAAAATTGATGTTTACGGCCATGCTTGGCAGGAGGAAGAGTTAAATCAACATTAGAGGCCATGAGAGATGAGTGTGTGAAGCCACTTGTGCGTCAGTGATGAGCAGAGCAGAGCCCTGCACCAGCAGCCACACGCCTGGCCTTTGTTCTCAGTCAAGTGGCTGCTGCACTGATTGATTTCCAGGAGCTGGCCGCAGTGTGTGTGTGTGTGTGTGTGTGTGTGTGTAGCTGCTTAGACTGCAAGTGCTTGGAGGTTTCATCAGCACACACTGGGCTACAGGAAGATGTTTAGAGTGGCAGCAGCAGTTACTGTTGTTTATCAGGCAGCAGTGGCGTAAAGAGGAGGCGCTGTCTAAACAGTGATGTGAGCTGCCAGCCCGCTTAGTGACTCAAACACTCAAACAACAGGGTCGGATGAAGTCATACAATCAGATAAATTCAGCCATAAAGATGTAAATAAAGGAGGAAATAATTAGATCACACTCGGCAGATATAAACACAGTCTGCAGTAATCGCAGTAATTCCTTTGGACGTACAAACTGCTGATGAACGTTGGGAAGGGATGATGAAATAATTGCAATTCGTGTAATTATCCCAATAATCATCAAAATATGCTTAAAACAGCACCAAATCACTTTACCTTACATTTTGTTGAAAACTTTTTTTTTTTACTTGCATCACAGATAAGATACGCCTTTTATTTATTTTTATTTTTTTTGGTGAACGTCCTTTTTAGTGAAAAACCAACAAGGACATATTCAGGCTCGGGCCAACATTTAACCGCACGACTGCAGGTTCGCGAGCTGCACCGCTTTCTCAAGTCACTTATGTGAGGATCTTCACAATTCGCCTGATTTATGATTATCTTGATAATGGAAAGGCACCACGGTCAGGTTTTCCTGAGGGTTTTTTAGTACGATAAAATCCTGTATCGTCTCATCGCTAGGTGAGGGTTCATTGAATGTGGAGGAAGTGCTCCTGCATGTGGACGGTCCTCTGTGAATGTTCACTTCAGACCACAGGGATGGGTCAAGTCACTCCAGGGTTATACCGGCAGTGGCTGTGTCTGTGCACTTTACATAAGACTGCTTTCACACTTTGTTCCAAATCAGGGGCTAAAATTATTAAATGGTTATATTTGTCGTTTGGTTTGTGCTCACACGTCATCATTGGTCAGAAATCTTAACCGGAAGGACCTGAAGGCCTCTTTGTTTTCCCACAGAGAGATGTAAACAACAATAAACATACTTCAGCTCTGCTCTGAGCTTTGGAGATTGACAGCTCTCTGGCTGGTGTGTGTGTGGTTGTAAGATAGTCTTCTGAAAATTAAATTACATTTCCACGCAACTCAACTGCATTATCATGTTACGTTACGAGGGAAACGGTGAGATGTTTTGATTGGCTGAGACGATTGCGTCTCCAGGGTTCAGCTGGAAGCGAGCCAAGACCTTTCCTTTCCCTTTCTGGGCGATCTCAGCCCGCTTGGTTTTTTTCCCACGTCCGAGTGAGATCGCTGTGTTCACACACACCCTGATGAGCTGATGTTGGGGGAAACACACTCAGTTTTGAAAGAGCTGCTCCAAATGAGCCGGGTGTGAAAGCAGCCTCAGTTTGTGTTTTGGTTGATTTGAGTCTGTTAAGCAGCTCTGTAGAACTGTTAACCTAAATGAACAGAGCTAATCATTGTCTGTGCACTTACCGGTTTGTCTGGTCTGTTTGGACTGTCAGCAACACTGTCCTCTAATGAGGCAGCTCGTAACTCGTCAAAGTTTGTGTTGCACAGCACCCGGAGGGCATGTTGCACCCTTTGAGCTCGTGCTGTCTGACTAGCCGATTCCCAGCTGTGCTTTGCAGTAGAGCAGAAGAATAAAGCCTGATGTCTGACTCTCCTGTCCCCCCCTCACAGCCTCCAGTTGCCATGAGCAGCGAGCTGAACGTGCCCATGGGCTCCCCGACCCCGGGGGGTGCGGACCGCGTCCCCGACGGCGGGGGGATGGACTACAGGGACTGGGTACGCCGCAGTTACCTGGAGCTGGTGAGCTCCAACCACCACTCGGTGCAGGCCTTGTCCTGGAGGAAGCTGTACCTGAGCCGGGCCAAGCTGAAGGCGTCCAGCAGGACGTCGGCGCTCCTCTCCGGCTTCGCCATGGTGAGTCACGCTCAGCCGCGTTGGCGAGCCTCAGCGCTCTGTGGGCCATCTGCACAGGACTTCTCTGTTCCTCAGCTGTTCATGTGTTGCACGTAGCAGTTAGAAACCTGGTTTTGTATGTTTTTTGCAGATTTATTTTAAAATGTCATTTTAATGCAACTCTAAAATAAGATCAAGGCATTAGCTGGTTGTTTACATTGAATGACAGGCAGACTGACTTACTTTGGGGGGCTGATTTTCTAGAACTGGTCATTTTTATTGTGTTGAAAATGATCAGATTTTTGTTTCTTGATGTTGGCAGTTAAATTGGTCTTCCAGTTAAAACTATGAGGGTTTTCTCAGTCTCCTGAAACCTCCATACCCAGTTAACAGCTTGCCACAGTGAAGCATTGCAACTGCAGAAAAAAAAAAAAACACTTCAAGTTTCAAGTTTAGCAGCAGTGACTTTTCCCCACACATGCAGTGAAATATCCTTAGATTTTGTTTTGTCAGAGAGACGCAGGGTTTTTTTTTCTTTTTAATGATTTGATTTTGTTCGATCTGTTGTGTTGAGGATTAAAAGTTTTGCTTCTCTGGTGAAACTGTAGACATTTTCCAAGGAGGAAGCAGGAAAACGGCCCTCCCTTTCTGCCAGACGTCTATAAATAGCGTGTGATCCTGGCTGATGAACAGAGCTGATATGTCTCACAGTATGGGCTCGCATGGTTCTCCACTGCAGAGGTGGCTGACATGACAAAGGCATGGGGGAGGAGTGTGTGTGTGAGTGTGAGATTAAAATAATTTTCCAGGGCCTGTAGTAATCTGTGGTACACATCGCCTATTAAACAGTCAAACCCTCAAAGTGAGTTTGTATTCTTGGAAATCTCTGCAGCTGGTTAGTCCAGATTGAGTTTGATACAGTTATTTTACTCGGTGGTCTAGGGTCTCTTTGCTGTAGAGTGTGGATACCTGACCCAGGTTCTGATGGGTCGGGGTTTTGACAAAAATTTTGAAATTATGTTTGGGGTTATATCAGTCATTTTAGTGAAGGTTCGGGTTGGGCTTGGTCGCTGTGCTCCCATCCTGAGTCGGTTACAGACTAAAATATGCAGCTCGATCTGCACTCTACTGCTGGTCCTGGTCCTGGTCCCGGTCCTGGTCCTGGTGCACTGCAGTTTCAGAAAGTGACTCTTGTAAAGTGATCGTAAACTTTCCCTGAGTTGATGAAGTTGCTTGTTTTTAAGACCGTTAGCTGGGGTGAGGTGAACTGTCCAACCGTGTCTCTGGTGTGTTCTAGGTGGCCATGGTGGAGGTGCAGCTGGAGATGCAGTACAACTACCCCCGCGTGCTGCTCATAGCCTTCAGCGTTTGCACCACGGTGCTGGTGGCCGTGCACCTGTTCGCCCTGCTGATCAGCACCTGCATCCTGCCCAACGTGGAGGCCGTCAGCAACATCCACAACCTCAACTCCGTCAGCGAGTCGCCGCACGAGAGGATGCACCACTACATCGAGCTGGCCTGGGGCTTCTCCACGGCCCTGGGCATCCTGCTGTTCCTGGCGGAGGTGGTGCTCCTGTGCTGGATCAAGTTCCTGCCCGTGGACTCCGGAGGGGCCAACCAGGTGGCCCTGGCGGCCGCCGAGCTGGCCCTGGCCTCCATGAACTGCAGCTCCACCTCGTCGAGCGGCTCGGCGAAGCCTCCGAGGCCGTCGCCGGTGCCGCAGCACAGCGGCTGGCAGGCGGCGCTGGCCTCCACCATCATCATGGTGCCGGTGGGCGTGATCTTCGTGGTGTTCACCATCCACTTCTACCGCTCTCTGGTGCGCCACAAGACGGAGAGGCACCACCAGGAGATCGAGGAACTGCACAAGATCAAGGTGCAGCTGGACGGCCATGAGAGAGGCCTGCAGGCCGTGTGACGTCTGACGGGACCGGCCCACCGGGAGCTTTAACAACCTGCCTTTGTATCCTCTATTTATCAAGCTCTCTCTCTGCTGGGACGTTTGTTCTGGTCATCATCAAAGCCTTGCTCAGACTCTGAGGCAGCGAGCCTCAAAACTCCTCCCTCAACAGGAAACAAGGTCAACAAGTGTCAGACTTCTTATTTATTGTTCACGTACGGATGCTTTACAGGATTTATGTGTCGGACGTTCTTGCCTGGGACTTAGATCTAGGATTTCTGTGGGTTGCTCGATCTAAAGGAGGTGGCTAATGTAAAAGAGTTTACAGATTTAAGGGCTATTGTGTTTTGTTTCTGCCATTTTTTTTTTTGCCATCTCTGTATTATCATGGAGGATGTGGTGAAACCCAGACAGAGAACGCCAAACCTCACCTTTCCTGCTTCACAATCACATCAGGGTTCTTCCTTCTCAGAAAGCGGAGCTTGTTGTAAGCTCGCCTGACAAGTTTTCAGTGGCTGTCGGTCACAAAGTGAAGTCTTGTCTTTTGGGCCAAAAGGAAAACCCAGAAGTGCGACTGGCTGTCGACGGCTGAGGAGTTCAACCACCGGCCGACAAACATCAGACCAGTTTCTCTGGTTGCTCCTCTCTTGAGCGCTCATCCGCTGACATGTTTATGGTTTTGCTTGCAGTGAGAAGCGGTACAGTTTACACACACACACACACACACCCATGTGCCACTGTGTTTGGGGCCACGCAGAGCAGCATGGGAAATAACCATCGGCAAAAAGCCTCTTTGGCAGGCAATCAACTCCCATTTGTGGCTCCAAGCCTGAGTGAGGAACCCCGGATGACATTGCATTTCTGTGCCCGACATCCCCACACAAGCCTTAAAACTCAACATCCTCTGCCTTCAGCTAGCTCTTTGTTTTTGTCGTCGAGACCACGGCTGGTGTTTGCATTTCAGTTTACTTTGAAAGACTCTTGGCCTCCTCTCGCGTCTTTCACACGAAGGCCTCTGCATCTCAGATGATACAGTTCTGTTGATTGCGGTGCAGACAGGCGAGGTTCAGGAGTTTTGGACGTTGCTGTTACCTTTTCAGAAATAAAGCTCTCAGTCAAAGCAGTCGTTAGATATTCAACACACTGATTGCTTCTGAATGTACGGAACCGAAACATCAGTGTGTTCCTGTCCAAATGTTTATGGAGCTCGCTGCTCCCTTAATGAACGTTATGTGTTTTTTTTTTAACTCACTTGTAATATAAAGAGCAAAGATCGGTTGCAGACTTTACAAACAAAGTAGAAACGTTTTTGTCAAGGAGAAGCTAATGAATATTTTGTTGAGACGGAGCGAGCACAGCCAAATGTAGTGACTAGCTGAACCGTCTGGGTTTGGTTTAGCGGGGTGAAGTGCTGCCGCGCTCGGCTCGGACGGCGCTGGCAGTTCCTTGGACTCGGTCTGAATGTTTCCGTTCTGTTGAAAAAGGGAAAATGTAAGAACCTGTCATAACATTCCAAATAAGACGGCTGACCAAAGTGCTGCCGGTCTGCTCGCGCTTCCCCGAGGAGACAAAAGTGCACTTGTAGTTTAGTTCTGTCGCCACAAAACGTCTCGTGTTGTCTTGTGTGTTTGTGGATTTGTGCTTTCTCAATTAGTACGCAGGTCGGTTCTGTCGTATCGTGAAAAATTACAGCCTGCAAACAACCTGCAAAAATAAATGAATAAATTTCTTCACTGTGCCTACAAGTTGAGTCGGTGTGTCACTGTGTTCTCGCTTCTTCACCGCAGCACAGACCAAGGTATTTTCAGAATAAGGGCAGAGCTAAAGGGTACATTAACATACATAACCATCTGTGGTTATGTAACTTGTTCACTGTCTTTTCCTGCTGTGCCTCCTGGTGTCCCAGCATGCACTGGTGGGACAGCCTCGCTTCCACCTGATGTGTGAGGCAGAGAGACACTGAATGTGACCAGTTTGTACTGTTGGTCTCAACAGAAAGAGGCCATGCCATTGAAAAGCTATTAGTTAATAATTAAGTAATTTAATAATTTATTGGTTAAAGTTGTGAATAATATACCTTAAGCCTTTCAAACCTGCAAAATCACTTGCTTTCTTTCAGAGGCAAGGGGAATAAGACAGTGAGCGAACTAGCAAGAAAGGACCTGATATTAGCAAAAAAAAATAAAAAATTGAACACTGGAAAAAAGAAAAAACGGCCAATAAGCAAAAAATGACTAAAACAAAATTTTTTAAATTGAATTATACA